>CAJQUW010013581.1:0-13640 GCA_907163375.1 Prostheceraeus crozeri | reverse complement strand
TTTTATCAAATCTCAACAAATGTAACCACCACGAAACATGTTTCGGCCTGTTGGGCCTCATCAGTCGTGGGTAGGTTTGAACCAGCGACGTTGGAGCTAGAGGACGTGCAAGCATACCCTCTAACCACAAGGCCACCGGACCATCTGTTGAGAGCGTGAATTAGCCAGGAAGGCACTGCTTTAACGCAGGCAACTTTGCCTGTGACTTTACCTGTTGACCCGGTCCGGTGGCCTTGTGGTTAGAGTGTATGCTTGCACGTCCTCTACCTCCAACGTCGCTGGTTCAAACCTACCCACGACTGATGAGGCCCAACAGGCCGAAACATGTCTCGTGGTGGTTACATCTGTTGAGATTTGATAAATTTATCAATTGCCAGGTTACTTGTCTAAAAATAATCATGTTTTCGTTTCCGAAAGATTCCTAATCCCAATCCCCTCCAGCAAGGGATTTAGGCAGTCCCTATTTTTGAAATGATTCTATCTATAGTCAATGAAATTGTTTTAAAAAGGAAGAAAAGAGGACAGCAGCAAAATGGCAAATATTTTTACCGCATGAGATTATTAGATAATTTCCGCCATATTAGTACTTGATTTGAAACGGAATATTCATGTCAATAACTTATGATGACCCATACAGAGTTGCTTGAATTATGTAGACCTATCCACACTACTCCTAAATACATTAGCAGCAATTCCAGCATACATGTAGATAACAGCATAATTCTGCAATCTATGTGTTGCAATTCACGAAATATTCTATTATCAATATAATTATTAAAGATATTGTTGAAATTCTTTTTATTTTGTGTACAGTGAACTTACCAGTGGGATTTCGTGCTTTAATAAGTTAGGTAGAATTTAACTGATTCGCACGTGACTTGTTTGAGTTGTATTCTGACAGCAAATATCCATTCAACATCTAAAATTCTCTCAGTTAATGAAAATTTCTCATAATAATGTATTTCATGTAAAAACAGATAGTCTGAATATTTTCTTGATGCTGAATTTAAGTAAATTACTAAAGAAATGAAATGTACCGCACCAACAAGATGCAAATTCAGAAATTTTGATGGGCTATTCAGAACATGAATAGAGAGCAAATCTTGGAACCGATAGCTTGCATCATGAAACAGATATTCAGTGACCTCCACTTTCCAGAAGTATGGAAATCAGCCATAGTACGTCCGATTCCGAAGTTGAGATCTCCATCTATGCCTCAACATTATCGTCCTATCACTCTCCTTGACACAATATCAAAGATCTGCGAAAGAATTATCTGCAAACAATACTAGAATCAACTAGAGCTACCTAACCAACATGCTTACATCAACGATGGCAGTACAACCAATGATCTTATTTCAATCTTTGACAAATGGACGCTATCGCTAGACCAGGGATCCCCATACATTCGAGCAGTGATGGTCGATATGACAAAAGCTTTCGACAAGCTTCGGCCGGCGCTTCTCCTACAAAAGCAAGTAGACCAACACATCGACCCCAGTCTCATTAATCTTACACAAAGCTTCCTGAATGGTAGAGCGCAATCCGTCCGTCTCAATTCAGTCTTATCAAACTGCTATGACATTACTGGCGGTGTTCCCCAAGGCTCTGTACTTGGACCGTGGTTGTGGCTGACATACATAAGTGATCTGAACCTCTCAGAAGACCATGACATCTACGCTGACGATATCGCCATTTCGATCGCCTCTTCTTGCAAAAACACTAATGATATGAAAGTCAGGGCTCAAGGCTTCATTGATCATTTGCAACATTGGTGTGACTCAAATAATATGCAGATTAGCTCCACCAAAACAGTTGAACTGATAGTAAGCTCGAAAAAAGCCTATGAAAAACCTTCGCCAATCCTTATCGATAGTTCGCCAGTCGCGCAGGTGCATTCTATCAAACTTCTTGGAGTGACTACGGATGCTCGGCTTACATTCCGAGAACACATCATGAGCTGTAAGCGAAAGGCATGTCAACGTATCTTTTGGTTGCGGACCCTACGACGTTTCGGTGGAAACCATACTGGACTTCTCCGTCTATATCGAAGCCACATCCGCAGCCTTTTCGAATATGCTGCACCAGCATGGTTCCTATTTATTACCAATGACCTAAAATCTGTCATCGAACGTGTTGAGCGCACATCACTAAGGACTATCTTTCCTGAAAAGAGCTACGCTGAAGCTATCCGGTTTATTTCATCGCCGCCTATTATTGATCATCTCAACAGTCTGTACAAGAAACATTTCCTGAAAATCCTGTCCCCATACCATCCTCTCCACCATCTTCTTCCCCCAACCTTGAGAACCTCACGACAAAAGGAATCCCTGTACATTCCAAAAATTCGAACGACACTACGTAAAAAATCCTTCATCATCTCTGGCAACAAATTGTATAATTCTGGACACATTTGATTATTTTGTATGAATGACCTTTTATATTGTAATCACGAACGCTCATTGTCGTTTCGGAAATAAATTTGATCTCTCTCTCTCTCTCATCCATGCCTGAAATATGTTGTGTAGATTAGAAAAACAACTGAATTCTCTTTCGTCTATAGCAACCTTTCTGACATGTTTGTTTTACATGATGAGGTTTAATCGAGCCTATCTGTCTACCTCTTGCATTTATTTTTTCTATTGTTAGACGAATTTCCGAAGTACATGTATATCATCTGTTCCTTAAAAATTAGTCCTTTGATAGTAAAAGCAAAATCACAACTATAGGGTCTGACTGTCGCATAATAGCTAAAACTCTCAGATTTCCTTATACCTTTCGTGATATTAACATCGGCAAATCATCGCAGGTCAGGGGTTATCAAAAATTAATTGCATTGCAATTAATTGCAATTAATTGGTAGCAATTAATTGATTGCTGCAGGAAGATAATTGCAATTAATTGATTGGTAGTGGCCGCTATTTGCAATTAATTGATTGCACTAAGAGGCAATTAAAATTAATTGATTGCTCAGTCCCAGTTAATTGCAATTGATTTTTGATATACTGTTATCAGACTGACGATATGGATGTTTTTCTGCTCTGTATTGCACTGTCTCAGACTAGTCACACTCAATGAACAAGTCCCTCATTTCATGATGGCTATTTTGGCGTGCGCTTAGCGATTCACATACAGATTCTGGTTAGGGGTTGCCGCGTTGTCATAGTGAGTCAGCCGGAGGATAACTTCGATGCACTCGAACAAAGTACTCTATAGGAGTGTGGTGGCATTATCTATATGAATCTAGACCTACATGAATGTTTAGAAGTATTCGACGCAAGCTATAACGAGAAACTCACACCAGCACAGTGGTCAAGGGGTTAGTTGAGATTATCTGAATTGTAGTAATTGCAATTAATTTGTAGCAATTAATTGATTGCGGCATGAAAATAATTGCAATTAATGGATTCATAGCGATGATTAATTCTAATTAATTGATTGGTACCGACTAATAATTGCAATTAATTGATTGGTGACACCTGATAATTGCAATTAATTGATTGCTCCAAGATGCAATTAAAATTAATTGATTGCTCAGACCCAATTAATTGCAATTAATTTTTGATAACCCCTGTCGCAGGTGCTCTACTATCAGCGGAGTAAGATAATTGCAGTGTAAATGCGTTAGAAGGCTAAGTGGCATGGAAAATCAGTGAGGTTTACGTGATTGAGTTTTGATTCTAATTACGATGATAGGTTCTACTATTAACTTGTGTTGGCCGGACGATCCCTAATGATTATACAACGATAAGGCTATTAACCTAAGAGAGCCAAATACAAAGACGACTGTGTGGTAGGTTGCAAATAAATTTCAAATGAGGGCACGTTAGTTCTAGTAGTATGGTTGGTGGTGGGGTGGGATGTGCGGGGTGTGCTGTTTTGGCACTATTTGACATCTGGTTTGACTATGTGAATATGCGGACCGTGAGTGCTCACACATATCCAGAAATGTTCGACGTCGTCTGACTTACTGTGCAGCATGGAGTCTTTCGCAGATCCTTGCCCAATTGCTGAAAAAGCATAAGATCGATAACGCATATTTCTTGCAGCAGTCCGGGTTTCTCCATAGTTTTTCATGCTAATCTGGTAGGCACACTAAGACAACCGATAAAGAGCTCAAGAATTTGTTTTTTGTGTGCCTTACTGTGAGGAATACTTAATGTACAGGGCTACATCGCCTTGTGTTCGGGTGATTATCGAAGTCGATTGCAAGTGCAAGACCTTCGACCTCTATAAAATTCTCTCCATGAAAAAATTCGTTAGAGATGCGAAATAATTCGACAAACTTGTAGATTGTGTGAATCAATCTCGAAGCAATGCAAAGAAATTTGGAGGTTGAAGCAATGGCTTGCTACGCTATCAGTCCTGAATTATAAAGTCAGACATAGCAAGGGGATATGCTTGAATTCTGCATTCAAAGCTCTGGATCATGAAAAAATAAAAAAGCTTCAAGACATCCGACGAATGAACTCAAGGTGAGATCATGCAAAACCATAGCGTGCTTTGGAAATTCAAAAGCGGAAGGCATCCGTCATTGTGCGCACTTTTCCTAAGGAAGCAGTTTTGGTAAAGGCGAGACCATACACGCCATGAGGCTGTGGAACTATAGAAGGCACTAACATCGATAATCCCTCTCAAAGAAATCTAATCTGTCTACAGAACGCAAACGCGAACGATCTCGGATGTCAGAAAACAAGCCGAGGCTGACAAGGAGAGCTTAATGAGAAGTGCGAGACAGTTCCTTTCCAAGTCAGGGCTTTGAAGACACGACTCACCATTGAATAAAGTGTTTCATTCATGAGACCTAGCCTCCCGAGATCAGCAATAAGCTTGCTGAAATGCGGAGATCCTACGAAGATCGATTGAATCATCCGGGTGAAACTGCATTCTTGACCAAGGCCAAGAGGCTGTAACATCAACGACGTTGTCATTAAGAAATGCCCCAGGATTTTTGATTGATGTTTTTAAGCGTCCTAAATTGAGAGGAGAGTGCCTGCTAATCTACAACTACATTCGCTCATATCAATAATATCTCACGAACGTTCGCTGTCCTCGTAATGGAAAAAGGACCAGATGTTGTTATTGCACTGAAACCTGCTCAATTCTGCATCCTATCAATGCCGTTGCAGCGAGGCTACAGCTGGCACGTATCTGATCGACTCAATATTCTTGTCGAGGACCGTAGCAACTGTGAAATCTCAAACTCAACGGTGAAACTTCAATTCGATGTTCGATGTATTAATTGTACAGTTCACCCTCAGCTATGACAGTATTCTCCTCGGGATCTATATACCTCCTGGTCTCTCTTGTTCTGTCCTTTACCGATTTCGTGAAGCTTTCGCGTCAGCAGTGGATGAAACGCTACGGCATTCCCTCAGGTAGACTGATTATCACCGCAGTTGAACATATGATCGAGCTTTCTAACAACGACGTTCTCTCTGTTAATGTTGTACATGAGCCGACACGATTGCAATTCACACTCGATCTGATTTTTATCGATGAGAATGTTCACATCCCCACTCCCAATTAGAAATCGACCCACCCTTTTAAAATCCCCCGCTGGGTCGATCACAATGTGGTATTCGCTATGTTTGACGAACGCGCTGGCAACAATGAAGTTAAGATAAGCGAGTTTTCATATGATATGCGTGATGCCAACAAGTTTGAGTTTGAAGCATTCATGTCAAATGATTAAGCAATTGCTATTCCTAGTTGATCTTGACAAAGAAGTGCAATATTTTTATGAATATTTGCAATGACCCATACCAATCCACCTTCACATATAATGTACTTCACGACTCTGAATGCGCCCGGATTACACCGCGGTCAAGCATCTTAGGAATATGCGATGGGAACTTTCGGTCTAAAGACGTCAGTTTACAACCTCTCAAAGATAAGTTAAAGGCGAGATTTTCAAGCTAAAACGCGTATTTTAAAGCCAAAGTCGCACGGGTCAAAAGGCCTGTGGTCTTACATTCGCGTGAAAGGAAGAGACTCAGCCTCAAATTGCATCGATTGCCACGGGATACCGTCAATATCAAAGCTAGTCTCAACAAAATAGAACGAGCAATACTGCGAGTGTGAATGAACACTCCAACATTTTTCATTTGAGATTGATGAAGTTCCTGACCGACTCGTGGATGCCCAGCTTTCGTTGAAGTGATGTTTGGAGGTATTTGTCACACATAACGATCAAAATCAGCTGGGAGTGCGATTGACACTTACCCACACTATTTGTACAAGAAAAGTGGCGCTATTAAGACTTGGCAAGCTCCTGTTTTGTCACATTGATAAGTGAGAAGCATAATCACAAACGGCAGTTTCCCACTAGTTGGAAGGATCCGCGTGATGTGGTCCCTATACCCAAATCTTTCGAGTACATCTCTAAATGTGAAACACACGTCCCATCATGGCTATGCTATCGGTGCCGCGCCAAAATTGCCGAGCGAATTATTCATTAACGAATATGAAGCCTTAGCCTAACACCGCTACCAATTGAAGAAATCGGGTTTGGCATCAGGAAGAGATCGCTCCACAACTCCTGCGGTCCATGAGCAGGCTCATAAGTTGCCATTACAAGAATCGCTGATTATACCATCTATAGTGTAGCTCAGCACAGCCGTGTTTGTTGGCTTCGAACTTTCACTACAAGGCCATTTCGATAAGATTGATTCACAACCATTAGTATTAGCCAGTACTTGCTGACTTGAAGTGGATCCTGGTGGATTTTGTCCAACTCATTGCACGATTATTTTGTCCTGACAGACCAGAATCAGATGCGTTAGATGTCAATTGCATAAAGAGTGACTCAAGGCGAAATTACTAGCCTGGTGTGCCGAACAGCGGATCACTACTTGGGCCTTACCTTTTTGTAATTTTCTTATGCAGTTCATTACAATCCATGTTATCCGACTACTTGCCACTCCATTAAAGTAGTCGATGATAATGTTACAGATGGTTTGTGTAAGACTCAAAATGTACTAGGTGCCACCGAAGGACGTCCGACAAGAGTCAAAAAATGAGATCGAATCTTAAGCCAGAGCGTGTAAGTAGTCGTCAGCCGGGATGAACTGAATTCGAGCAAGAACAGATATGAGGATGATACGATATCGCGGTGGTTTTAGGGAGTTGATGCCAAATCGAAGATGACAATCGAAAGGGCAGCTTTTAAATTTTGACAGCTACGTCCGCCTTCTAATCTTGGTGGTGCTCCTTGATTCCAGATCTTTCTTGGAAATCACATATAGGAATAAATAACTCGGAAATGCGCACAGCGTAATGTACAAATCCTCGCGTCCGTATGAAAATCTATTACCAACAATGATCAGTTCCGCACAATACTATAGTGTACTGATTTAGGAGTCCTCATCGAATGACGCTTCTCCTTCTTATCATTGGACTGTCCCCACGAAAACTCTCGGTGTTTAGAGAGGAATTCACAAAGCCGGCTGTCCCTTAAGATTCAAGGATATTGAGCTTCCTGATTTGTCCACAAGGAATTCCGGAGCAGCTGAAAGACTTTTCTATGGCATTCCAACTGCCGATACTTTTTTATACTGGTCCTTTTCCCCAATTCGTGCCTCCAAAAGCAAAGACAACGAAGGGGCGTATTGTCACATACCGGTTTTGGTCATAACATCCTTGCGTCGCAACTCGTTTTTTAAACCATAAGATGTCTCGCGCATTACATATTAACTCTGCGTACTGTGACTGATTTATCAAATTTATTTTAATACGATTAAGCTTGTATGAAAATTTCGAACATTCATAACTTCACTTTTGTGATTGCATTGTACTAACTTGTATTACTTTTCGATTCTTATTTGATGAAAAATAAACACCTTTCTCTCTCTCTCTCTCTCTCTCATCTCATTCTTCTCCTTTCTCCTCGGCAGATAGTTTTCAGAAATCTTATTTTATATGCTATGTTGAAATTAATAACGCAATCTAATAGAATCGATTAACATTGCAATTCATATCATGTACATAAATAAGTTATCTTGAAAACTATTTGAAGTTTTAGTGAAACTTTTAATGAGAATATCAGTAATTCCGTAAAGTTTACATTTTCGCTGATTGATATCATGCATATTTTGTGTGTAAGCTTACTCATGACATTCCTTATATTGAGTCTTCTTCACAGAACAAAGGCTAATTTTAAAGAAATAGTCATGGAAACATTCTGAAGGTCTCAATAGATAGCCCTTTCTTTTATATGTTTGCCCCTTTCAGTTGTTCCGTTGTCCCTTGGGTAGTGACAAAAGATACTTAATCAATAGACTAAACAACCTAAATCAGGTCGCGGTGCTGGAATCCATGTCGCTTGCTGTTCATATATATTTAACCGGCATCTAAAGAATCATTTTGCTACCGGTGTCTCTTAACGTTGTGAACTCTTGTTGATCACTCGACTGTTCATTTAATAAGATTGAATAATATTTGAGCAAATCGTTATATTTCAGCGATTTAATCCTGAGACCTCCATTTTCTTTCATTTCTTTATCGCTTGTTTTTGGTGTCCTAGTCCGTCTTCTGTCAGTTTTTCTACGACACCATGAGGAGTTAATTGCGGCCCATTGAGGGAACTTTATTACAATAAAAAGAACATCAGGGCGGCTCACAGAGCGATCGGTAAAAAAGAAAAAGTACTTATAGCGCTGTCTGGCAGACATGAAGATTTAATAGTTTAGAAATTGGGATCGAGAGAACCAAGCGAATAGATCTCAGACTTGCAAAAAATCAACCAACCGACTGCCACTTTGAATAATTTTCGGTGCATTTGTTAATCTTTCCTTGAGCAGATGCGACTGAAAAGAAGATTCAGCTGGTAAGCACACGCTGGCTATATTGCTAGATTGAACACAGGCAGACAAAGTTGATTCGAGGTCAACCGACCCTCCGATTTCTGGCGAATTTTCTGTACCAAGTGAAATCCCGACATGAGGCAATGTACTCCAACTTGTTTACCATAGGTCTGCGGTACCAATGCACGCCAGCTGGCTGAACTGACTCATCGCAGTGAACATATCTCATTAGAACGGCGGACGGCCATGCGGAATATAATCTGCATTCAAGTGGTAACAAAGTTTTGTGACGTCTCCTTGATTTATGTCACCACAATAGGTATAACGTTTTCAAAACATGAGCTAGTGTACAAGGGGTTGTTAGACAAGTGTCTCTCCACTGTGAGTATGATCGGTTCTCCCAATGTTTTAATAGAAAGAGTAAAGTTCTGAAAATGACATACATAAGGTATTCATAATTTAAACAATTGGAATAATGGACGAAAAGTCCGTGAGTGAGTTAGTGAATATAGCAGATACCGCTTGTCCTTATGGCCAACGCAGATACGGTAAAGGACTAAAGAATTTCCTAGAAGATTCTCTCAAACAATTGTTGAAATTAACGAAGCATTCAGGATCATTCTCCGAATACATAGCGCTACAACAGTCAAGCTGATGCATAAGACAACCGTTCTCTAAACTCTAAAACCAGTTACACGGGCAATGTGACACGATCACCACAGAATTGAAACGGATGACTTAGGCGCCTGAGCTTCGTGTAGCCACTCGTGCCCGCTCGTGCCTTGTGTTGGTTAGAATTGATGCCTAAGTTTCGTGCCTTATTCAAGGGAAATTTCGTGTCTTGCAGTTTACAGTCTAGACCATTGACATTGGGTGTCGTTTTTTTAAACCGGGATTTAAGGAAAACCGCAATGTGGAGTAGTTCACATGGACACTGCTTTTATTTATTCGTATGCAAATGGACCCTGATTTTGCGGTCTTTTTGCGACTGCAGGGTTTGTCGGGAACGGAGGAGTCCAGCGATGGTTGCTTCCTGCAGGGTAAATGATGAAGAAACAGTGAAGCCAGCTTGCGCTAGCTAAAACGCAGAATTGCCCGTTTTCACACAACAGCGCGACACTCTGTAACGAAGACATGCGGAAACTCTACGGAGTAGCAGCTGATAACGGGAAGATGTGAGAAGCGAATGAGATGGTACGGCCATATTCAGACGTGCCGTGGCCAGCGAAGATAAACCAGGCCAAAAAACGCGTTTTTTATATAACTCAATGTTCCTGGGAGAAGACCGAGAGGCTGGCCGAAGCAGAGATAAATCGACGCCATTCACCAAGACCTGATAGCAACAGGTCTTCATCCGGACCAAGCCACAACCGACAGAAGTGGAGACAGAGAACCAGGAGAGTGGACCTTGCAGCAATGCGGAACTAACGCCGAAGAAAAAGAAGAAGAAGTGGACCGCTATTTGTCTCTGACCGAGAGATATATGTCAGCTGGACGGCGCTGAGCTATTAGAACACATCTGGAGAGAAGGGACCGGAGCTGGAACCAGGGGCGAGGGTTGGAAAGCACTGCAATTATGGAAGCGCATGCCAGCTTGTGCCTCCCCTCAGACAGCCCCAACTCTGCGTAGAATCCACACAAATGCGGATTTTCGTCCGCAGCCATGCCCACAGCCCATCTGTGCCACTGGTGAAAATCGCGTGTGCCACTCCAATCAACCCACCCAATAAACTTATTGGGAGTGTGCCAGCTTATGCCATCCCTCAGACAGCCCCAACTCTGTGTAGAATCCGCAAGAATGCAGATTTTCCTCCGCAGCCATGCCCGCAGCCCATCCGTACCACTTGTAGTGATGCAAATGGAAAATTTTCCAATTTTTTCAAAATTTTCTGGAAAATTTTCCAATGGAAAATTTTAGAAATTATTTTTCGGTGATTGACGTTTATTCCATGGGGTGATTTACACTGGATACTTCTATATTTAATAGTCGTTTGAAAAAGCGCGTATGTAATAAATCAAAAGGTCCGAAAACTTCTTCTACTCATCCGTGTATGTAACTCTTTGGTTACCAACTCTAACCTCCCGATTTCCATGAGCGCGAGATATCAATCTTTCCAAATCGACTTATCGACATCAATCTCCAAGAATGCATGTCCCAAGCTCACTTTGCGAAGATCTTTAATTCAATGAGATCTTCCAATTCATCTGATTATATCCTGCAATTACATTTTGTAGATCTGAGACAATCGATTGAACTAATCTTACCATCCTGAACGTTCAGAATGTAGAAGTGTATCCTGCAGCTCAACGAAGATATCGGACAATGCGCCAGAAGTCTTTGCAAGCTATCAAAGATATTCTTTTACTCATCACACAGATACTTAAGTTTCGCAAAAATCCACTAGTTCACAGACTTTATATCATAATCTCTCCCAAAAATGGTCGCTTCCGCTCATGAATGCTGTGTGACATGTGCTGTATACTCGTACTTCATCACATGTTCATCACACATATAATTTGGCGTCACTATCATCAACGCTGCCATAGTAAAGCTAAGCTTTCAAGCGTAACAACTAGCTAAACCAAAATGAAGCTGACGCTATTGTTTGCTCCAGACATCTTCAGCATTGCATGAAATAATACGCTATTGTAAAGAATAAGATTCCATCACGTTAACCCAAGAAACGGAGTATGAGTGATAATAAAAAATGCTAAACTATATAGTACGCCAAACTGCGTGGCCAAATGAATGTACACAAAATCCTCGGACGGCGAAAACATGAGCGAAGCGCGATAAATAACCTCCGTCATTTTGGCCAATACGATACGCTAAATCGAAATAATGATGAAATCAAGAGTTTAGGCGCGGCCTCGATTTATTGGTACGACGGGCAGCTGCATCGGCAGTGGACCTGAAGGAAGCGCTACACAAATTAAAAATAAAGGGCCAACAACAAAAAATGATCAATAGCCAATCAAAATAATTTGCCTACAAATAATAATATTTCACCTACATAAAAATTTTTCAATTAAATTTCCAGTAATTTCACGCAATGGACAATTTTGTGTTCAGTAAATTCATTCAAGCACAATTCAAAAATTTCTCGGAAAAATATCCATCACTAACCACTAGTGAAAAATCGCGTTGTGCCCACTTGAAAAACAACCCACCCAAAACACGCATTGGAGTGTGACCAGCTTGGTTCCACCCCTCAGACAGTCCACAGACTCCGTATGTAGAATCCGCACAAATTGCGAAATTTCTCTCCGCCAGCCCACGCCCACAGCTAGTTGATGAAATAAAACAAAAAAAAATATTTCCCGGAAAATTTTGCGATAGCAAATTTCCGTGGAAACAAATTAACAGGAAAAAATTGAAAATTTTGCGAAAAAATTGAAAACTTTATGGAAAATTATGATAAACAAAATTTTCCGAGGAAAAATTATAGGAAAAAACGAGGAAAATTTTGGAAAAATTTTGAATCTGATTTGATTTTTTTGAAAGGGCCCTATAAATACTATATTGAGCGTGCTTTCCACTGGCGTTAGGCACTACGTTCCAATAGCGAATTGGTTCTAAGCATATTCTAATTCATCATTAATTCGAATAAATCGATCGTAGCAAATGACGACGTCTGTATCGTCCGGATTTTGAAGCATAGTCTATTGCTACACAAAGGATTGTAGCGTAATTTGTAATCATTTTATAATTGAGCACACAGACACCGTGTTGGCATCAACGTGAATCTTGCTTTTCGATCAGCGGGATAATCGAATATCATGAAATGTGAAAGATCTGGAGCACGAAAATTAATAATATATAATCAATATCATCAAACTAGACTAGGATTTTGCAAATATGTTTGCTTGAAAGTTAAGGTTTATTATGCAACGCAATTGATGCAGCGTTAGATCCACAGTCATTGGAATACAAATTCTCCATGTGTGTGACGTGAATTATTTCCCATTACAAAAGGGGTAATAATTTCATGCAATTGAAAGATCTGAGCAAAAATTTGCGCACTTTATATTGTGATATTGTTTTGTAGCTTGAAATTAAGCTTATTATGCTACAGCCATGATTATATTGATACAAATATCCTCCATGTGTTTATAAGCATACTAGTGAAGCAGTACACAGTCCCCACTCCACAGGCATTATAGCAGGATGAGTCGACCATAATGGAAGATATATAGAGACTAAAACCTCGTTGAGAAACCATTGGAAACAACTAACGACGAATCATCTGTACACGCATGACATTAGACGATATCTACGACAGATTATCTAACTTCTGGCCGATCGTCACTGGATGACAAACAACACAACATTCGCATATCTAGCAGGGGGGGGTGGGTGGCAGGCATGTTCAGATAGTACCAAATCGATTTCAGATCTACCCAAATGAATTCAGACATTTCCAATGAAATGGAGATTCCTTCCAGTTGAATAAACGGATCCTATCAAAGTGGTTTTCTAACAAGATATCTGAAATTCAATTAGAGAGAATCAGAATCCAACATAATTCTGAAATCATTAGGGATGACCCTGAAATAGACATGAGAAGTAACAGATGTGTTCCAAAGGTTACAAGCAGGGATGATAGAGAAGATTTCGGGAGCTATGAACTATTACATAGTCTTTTCAAACATCTAATAACAGGGTACACCCGAAAACAAAGGCAACAAGCGTCAATCACCGAAAAATAAATTTCCAAATTTTCCAGTGAAATATAATTCCGAATTTTGAAAAAACTTGGAAAATTTTCACGGAAAATTTTCGATTTGCATCACTAAGCGCAGGTAAGGAGCGGATGGCGAGAACCTTGGAAGTAA
>CAJQUW010013580.1:0-103390 GCA_907163375.1 Prostheceraeus crozeri | reverse complement strand
CCTGCTAACCATGATGCTATACCTCTTGCAATATACAAAGATACTACCCTTAATATATTCCTATTATCATATTCTATACGAAATGAATATTCTATACTCTAAAGGAAACCAACTTAAAAAGTCACAACACTCACCCAACCAGATACAAAGAAGAAAATACACACAGGCAGACATAGAGAGAGAGAGAATATAAAGAAAAAATTAAAGGGAGAACTACCCAACTGACCAGATTTATGCTAATACAACCATGAAATGTTATTGAGACATCTACACAGAGACCTAATACTATTTCTCGGATAGGATGTATACGTTAACATACTTTCACATACACATCGACTCTGTCACTCTATAAATTACTTGCTTTTCCCTCTATGACATACAACCAATACTTTGTGCCTCCTATATTCTCAACCTGTGAATGAAACATTTATTCTATTATACTTCATACCCATACTTATGACTTGATACAGTGTTCAATACGAAATATCATCACAAGACATACTGCATAACAATACTTGAGTTCAATCATCCCTGAAAGATAATGCGCGCTAGCTAAATACTTTTATTCTGCACTTATGAAGACAGTCATTTCTCAACTTATGAAAGTCAGCCTTACATAGACACTCATAAGAAAGGCTTAGAAACACTTTATCACTACATCATACTTCCATTTATGAATATCAATTCATTCTACATAACAACCCATGTGAAATCTATCAAAGCTACCTTTCATCAACTGTGACCCTTTCACTTTATTTACATAGTGTAACTGTTTCATGTGTTCTATCCTATACACTCAAAACCTGTAAAGACATTTATTCTCTTCCGCTTTTCATCTATAAACATGATGTGATACTTTGCATTCAACCTTGACAAATATCATCATAAAAACTTTCACAGTACCTGACTTTCAACATAGGCTGAATTCCCCATTTACGACAACAGTCATTTCTTCCAGTCAACCTCATCAATATGAAAGACTTGTAGCACCTTAATACGTTCGTGTTACTTATTTGCTGTTGGAAATAACTTTTCATATACAGTTGGCATACAATCATTTCAACGCATACTCCATTGCATGCTATTTCTACGTTCACACTCATAGTATCTTGTCTTCATCAAGTATACAAACTACTTCAGTTTAACTTTACGTGAATTACTTTCATAAATTAACAGTCCTAATGCAATATGATACTATCACGATATGTTACTGCGGTTTCTTCTAACTATGTCTAACCAATTTGCTACACTACCTATTCATTAAACTTTGCAATCTCAATCTTTGCTTTCGTTGAATATGAACCTCCAGTTTACATGCAACAACTATGATATGTGTTCTATCTTATACACTCAACCAGTAGAAACATTCATTCTGTTACATCCATGAACATGACGTGATAAAATTCACATCATCTCAAAACCTTTTAACAGCGCTTGTCTTCAAACATATGCTGAATCTCACATAGCTTGTTTGTTACACTACCAATTCATTTCAATGCGAGCTAATCTTGCATCACTGATTTCATGCGACATAACTTTTCACTTTACTTATTCCTACAATGCTACTACTATGTCTTCTAAACTTTATGAGATCGCTTTCACTTCTATCTCACACTTTCTCCATCATATAACTAAGTGAATAAAGTTGATGATACATTATCTGACTAAACTCATTGAGTCACATCCTACACGAGCAGATATTACTAACATGGATCATATAAAACGCCAAGTCTTGTCATAGGCTTGACTATACTATGGACTTAGTGATTTATCTATGTAACTTACACTTTTAAAACGTTAAATCCTTAAATTTCACACAGGGGCACCTATCCTATGGATTTAGGAGTTTTGCTGTATAATTTAGTAAACTTATGTCTCTGTCAGCATGCAACTTTTAATAAAGTTGTTGACATAAAGTTTCTTACACCGCAGTTCATGTTTACGACTTTCATTTGAATGTCAGATTTGTATGTTCATCTGTCTATGATGAGTGTAAACATTCTCACAGTTCTCCTTTATTTCCCGTAAACTAGTTGTGACACTTTTGTGTTTCACTTCATCTAGCAGGTTTATTTTTATCTCACACATAATGTTTCCTATCTCATATGCATTCGACTAACAACAAGTTGTTATGTCTATACTTGTATGCTGTCGATGCAGAGTGCAAACACGCTGTCTGTCTTTATTTACAAAACACACACACATTCAATTTGATAAAGGCAAACAACACATTTAGTAAAGCTGGTACGCTAATGAGTGTGACTGCAGAAACATTTCATAAAACTTTTTTCAACGTTCGCTAAGTTTCACAACAACCTGTCAAAGACTTCTTACAAAACTTATTTCAACATTTGCATTTATGCGAACATGTGCTTCACATATTCTACACGAACGGTTAACGCATGTAATATAAAACCCTAAATCCAACCGTAGAGGAGCCTAGCCTTGGATGATGGACTTTACAACCCACGCGATTCAATGTCATGGAATTACACTCAACGTGTGTGACAACATCTGGTTTTATAAAACATTCAACACTTATTCCTATCCATCTCACTTTTATATCCAACATGTTAAACTTAGATTTGATGTCAACCACTCAAGTCGTCAAAAACTTGCAGGCGTTGTCTAATATTCAATTCATTCTGTACACAGATTCGCTTTACTTCACATCCAAAGTTAATGACCACCTAACAGATGGATTCACTCTGAATTTACACTTCACCGTTTGTGAAAAGACTGTCACATAAAACATTTTACACACTGCAGTCCGGATCTCAACTAAGGATAAAAACTTTCTAGTGCTGTGGTGAACACTGTTTTCATATAACATTCTAAACTCTCATTGCAGTAGAAAACTGCTTTTAGTAAACCTGATGAAGCGAGTCTAACAGTCATGGAGTTTGAATTTTCTAATAGGGAAACATTTGCCAACTGTCTCCAATAAAACTTTCTAACACTGTGAAAGTAAGTTACAAGACAATCTACACTGTGCAGTAAAACCTTTTCGATAAAACTTTCTAGTGCTGTGAAAGTAAGTTACAAGACAATCTACACTGTGCAGTAAAACCTTTTCGATAAAACTTTCTAGTGCTGTGATGAGTTCGGTCAGTCATACAACGTCAATGATCAAACATTATTTTCACAAACGTGTGTCGCGGTAATATTATTTGACTACACTAACGCTTACATTTCATAACACTTGTGTTTCATAAAACGCCATGATCAAATTTTCTAACTATACATCATTCTGTGTTGTAGTAAAACCTTTGTACAACATGATACACTTTCTGATTAGACTTACGAATACAACTTCAATGATCAAACTTTCTAACTATACATCCACCTGTGTAGCAGTAAAACCTTTATACAACATGATAAAGTTTCTGACTACACTAACTTTACTTTTTCAAACCATGATACACTTTCTGATGACACTCACGAATAAACGTCATGATCAAACTTTATTTTCACAAACGTGCGTCGTAGTAAAATTATTTGACTACACTAGCACTAACATTTATGGCATTTGTGTTTCATAAAACGCCATGATCAAACTTTTCTAACTATACATCAACCTGTGTTGCAGTAAAACTTTTACAAACCATGATACACTTTCTGACTAGACTTACGAATACAACGTCAATGATCAAACTTTATTTTCACAAACATGAGTTGTAGTAAAAACTAGTTGACTACACTAACTTTGCTTTTACAAACCATGATGCACTTTCTGATGACACTCACGAATAAACGTCATGATCAAACTTTACTTTCTCAAACGGGTGTCGCGGTAAAGAACTAGTTGACTACACTAACTTTGCTTTTACAAACCATGATGCACTTTCTGATGACACTCACGAATAAACGTCATGATCAAACTTTACTTTCTCAAACGGGTGTCGCGGTAAAGAACTAGTTGACTACACTAACTTTGCTTTTACAAACCATGATACAGTTTCTGACTAGACTTACGAATAAAACGTTGATGATCAAACTTTCTAACTATACATCAACCTGTGTTGCAATAAAACTTTTGTACAATATGATAAAGTTTCTGACGATACTGACAAGAGCTTGTTCACTAGCGAAGAGAGAAGTCTGTTGTGTTGCGTGTGCGCATGAATGTCCTCCCTTCATTCCATTCATCAATTTTCTTCCCCTCTGCATTCCATATCCGTAGATATGTGGCGGGCTTGGGACCGCTTTAGCTGCATTAGAAGGTTGGCCCTTAAGAGAGCCCATGGGTCGTTCTCGGACGTGGGATGTGGTGGGCTTATGACTTTTTCAGTTGGCCTGCAATGAAAGAAGTAAGAATGAGAAAGATGGTACAATGTTATGTTCCAGTCATAATACTTACGAAATTTGTGCGGCTTCCGATAATCTACACGGATGTCCTCCTTGTGATGTATTTTGATGTGATAACATCGGACATCCGTGCAGTTAAAACATTCTTGCGATGTATCAGGAGTCACATCTCCATAAATTAATGGCCGCTCCGGGACATAGCCCACCACAGGAATGTGAAGGGCGGTGACCGTTTCAGGCGACACTTCCGACTGCATACTCAACTGACGCTCCAACACTCTCACTCGTTCCATCGCCTCTTCCTTCAACTCACGCTCTCGACAGACCGACTTCTCACAACTCTCCAACTTCGACTCAAGCGTCTCCCTCAACTTTCTCTCATTCACCAACTTCTGCCTCGCCTCAAACAACTCTCTCTTCACACTCGCAAAGTCCTCCGACTCTCTCTTCAAGCGATCCCTTTCCTCAGTCACTTCTTTCAACGTACACTTTGCAGCATTCAACTTTCCCTGCAACCTGTCACACTCATTCCTCACATTCCCATACGCCAGCGCATCATTCTTCGTCAACACCACTTTACTCGGCACACTCGACTGACTCACTCTCACAACACAATTAGGCATCACACGCTCATCTCTCGGCGACGATTGAGCCCGTGGCTTTGCCAGTGGCTCAATCGACGCGACAGCTCGCTCAAGCTCAACATCATCACTCAACCTCTCAACACACCCCTTCTTCGTTACAACGCTCTCCATAGCCTCATCGTCATCATCATCATCACTCTCGACAATCAACTTCCTCTTTACTTTACTCGCCACTTCATCATCATCCAAATCCACATTCACGACTGGGGAACGTACTGGTTCGCCTTGAACAAATGCGCTCCCCCGCTCACCACTCAACACTTGACTCATCATTTCTTTCCCAATCACACGCAGAGGACAATTGGCATGAGCCTTCACAAACTCGACATCATACGCACTACAACGAACATCACACCACACACAATACATCACCATCAACACATCATCATGCTTCATCTCACCCTTCGTCACTCTCGCCAAGACGTGGCGCCTGAAACGGTCACCGCGGAAGGGCATGCCGCAACTGCACTTAAAAATTTGTAATTTTTTATTGCATTCCTTCGTCATTTTCAAACTGAAAAGAGAAGAAATAATGTGTTAAATTGTGGCACATTTTAGTGCTCATAAGAGGAGATCGTTAAAGGATCTCATCTAAAGTCACAGCTTGATAAAAACGTCTATATGAAGCTACTACTGTATCTGCATTAAGACAGAATAATCCTAAGTTCTAAATATTTCAAAGTTTGATAGCAAACTTCGACAGAGCACTCACCGTTCGTCTTACAACTTGAAACAGGAGTGAAGCCTAGAGAGAAGCAGTGACTTATATACCCTCCCGACACAAAGCCTTGCCTTGGTCTTTCTAAATTTAGTCATGCTTTTAACTTGACAACAACGCTTTTACCAAATTTGGACAACACATCGACAGTTACTGGGCTATCAGTCGTGAAGGCCCATGCTATACAATGACAGAATCGATAGTCGCCCAGTGCTATCACAAAGACAACTTCGCTTAGAGGAAAGACAAGTTAAGCTGATGAATCCGTCACAGGCATTTCTCAGAGGGGATCTTATCCCAACTCCAAGACCTCGACCCACAAATCCAACCTCGAGCGGACAGAGCGTGCGTCATGTCACTGTGTTGGTATCCGGGCCCCGATTTTGACATGAAAATCGGTGGAGTTATTTACATCAGGAAACAAGTCTCGAGCCGAAGCTCGCCTCTGACAACTTTGTAAATGTCTTAGTTGAATTCACCAGCGTTTTGCAATGGAGATGTTTAGAGGCCACCCATGACAAGATAGCTAAGACTCAACCGATTGGCGTTCAAAGTGCTACGTTGAGAACTGTGTCAAATGCCCAACATGAGACATGAGTTGTCCCAGCGGTTACGGTCTAAACTATGACACACTCCCTTGCCACACTTATCACTACGGCATCGTCCGCCGTCCCGAAGGAACACCCTGTCAGTGGAATATTACAGCAAAACTCTCCGTGTCTTGCTCGCTTTCAGTGAAAAGCTGCTTATACCATGAGAAGACTGGCTCAGACATCATTAAAAATCATCTAGTTGACTTCAGCAGGGTCGAAAACCCCAGAAAACCTCCAAAACTAGTGAATTTAAATTTTTCAACTTTTTAGCACTACTTACAACATTTTATAAGTAGTCTATCACTTAGAGCAGGTCAATAGCAACCGAACCTTTTTTGAATCAAGTCAAACGGACTTGTAGAAGCAAAGTTACAAGCCTTTAAAGTTTTGGAGTCTTTTATGGCCTGGAGACGAAGGCCATCTCCTGGCGAACCTCTAAGTCTGACGCCTTAGCTGAGTTCAGCAATGAAATTTTCTAAGTCGGTTTCGGATTTGGAATGTCCGAAGCTATCATCGGAGCTCAGAGAGACGACCTACCTCTGACAATCGCTCTCGTCTTAATGACAAGTCTCTCTCGGTTCCCAGCTTATATAGTGTGTGGCGATCAGCTGATGACGTAACACCCATCATCCAAAAACTTTAAACCCGTCTATCTCCGGTTCTAGTGCTCCGATTGACTCCAAATTTTCAGTGTCACGTTTTCTCGCTCTCCCCTTTCATATAAGACATCCCTCGACCCTCTACGATGACCAGAAGCCGAGATGAAAAAACTCTGTCGTTTTTTCAAAAAGTTCCAAAATCTTGGAAAATGCACAAAAACTCGATTTTTAACAGGCTCTCATTTGGAAACGGAGCCTGTCACGCATCTGAAAAGAGGAGATCCTAGAGAACAAAGTGCGGTCTTGCCGCTAAAAGAAACCCGAGCTCTTCATTCACTTCCAATCCTCCACAATTCATCGTCCAAGTTGGCAAAAAAAAAAAAAGCGACATTTCACATTTGGACTTGAAAAAAAATCCTAAGTGTCGAGACCACCGTAGTGAAAATTTTCGAAAAAATTTTTTGGACGAATTTCAACCTGAAACCTTGATAGAAGTTTGTTTCACATGATTCTGAACAACTTTGGTCTTCTCGACCAATTTGGTCAGTTGAGTCGTTGGGGGGGGGAGGCGGTTTTTTCACCGAAACTTCACCGACCCAACTTTTGACGACAAACACGATGGGATGGGTCTCGGAGCTCCATTCCAACATTTTGAAAATTTTTTTTTTTTTTCATGAAAAAATCCTAAGTGTCGAGACCACCGTAGTGAAAATTTTCGAAAAAATTTTTTGGACGAATTTCAACCTGAAACCTTGATAGAAGTTTGTTTCACATGATTCTGAACAACTTTGGTCTTTTCGACCAATTTGGTCAGTTGAGTCGTTGGGGGGGGGGGGGCGGTTTTTTCACCGAAACTTCACCGACCCAACTTTTGACGACAAACACGATGGGATGGGTCTCGGAGCTCCATTCCAACATTTTGAAATTTTTTTTTTTTTTTTTCATGAAAAAATCCTAAGTGTCGAGACCACCGTAGTGAAAATTTTCGAAAAAATTTTTTGGACGAATTTCAACCTGAAACCTTGATAGAAGTTTGTTTCACATGATTCTGAACAACTTTGGTCTTTTCAACCAATTTGGTCAGTTGAGTCGTTGGGGGGGGGGGTCAGCGAAATTTGATGAAAAATGTTTTGGTGACGGTCCCAGGTCGAAATTCCACACTTTGGAAAATTTTCAAATTTTTACCCATACAAAGTCACTCTGACACTTAGGATTTTTTCAGGTAAGCGAGCTCCGACCTAAAATCTTGTAACCGCTCTAACTTTTGAACGAAGACAGATAGGAACAAGCCGATTGTTTCACTGAATTTGTCTCACTCTTAGCTTTCAAACGAGCTATCGCACGACAAAATCCGTCCACTAGAAGCCAACATCGAAGCAAGCTGTCCAGGGGGGGGGGCGGTTTTCTCCTCACGGACCCATTCCTCCCAACACATCCTTGGCCATGTCCCTCACACTGCATTTCACATTTTGCACTTGCAGCCGCCTGATGACTCAGCCTTTCACCATTTGCACTTGCGTTCAGCCTGATGACTCAGCCTTTCACAATTTGCACTTGCGTTCAGCCTGATGACTCAGCATTTCACAATTTGCACTTGATTTTGCCATGTGCTTACTACTGTCTCTTCTTCTGTTTGACTAGAAAGGAAACATTGGAACATGTAACGCTAATGAAATGGCACAATCTGCGGACATAATGCCATAGCGATCGAACAATAAGCAGCCAGTTCAACATTAAACACGCCAAATTGTGCGAAATCTCAGTGACAGTTATCAACTGGACCACACAGATAAGAGACACACACAGACGATGTCAATTTCTACAGAGAAGTTTGTGAACATTTTTTCGTGCGCCTGTTGTATTTTTTAAATAATGATCGGATGGATTGCGCAATGATCTGAATTCTTCGAATCTGAAGGAATCGTGGCGATTGGAGCATTTTGAAGAAATTCACATCAATCCTCAAGCGACGCATGACAATTTTTCCTATCTCGAAGGCATTGAAATTTGTTTTGTCTACTTAGTAAGTTCCTGTATGTGCCATCTGTTTGAAGCAGTTTGCATTTCTAGCAAAGTGGCGCGCTTAGACAATCTTATTCTGTGGATCTACGTATTCAAGTCTGATTTGAGGTGATCGTTACTCGTAGCAGCATAGAAATCTAAGTTTTCGCTGTCGTTCATTATAGCCAGTTGCCTGTTATAGCCAAATATGCTATTGCCAAGTGGGATGCTCACAGAATTAAATTGTTTAATCGTGTCACTTTGCTTGAAGTGCAAACTGATTCAAAAAGATGGCACATGCAGGAACTTAGTAAGTGAGCAAAAAGAAATTTTTAATACCGGAAAAATAGTCGTGCGCCACTTGCGGATTGCTCTGAATTTCTTCAAAATGCTCCGATCGCCACTATTCCTTCAGATTCGAAGAATTCAAATCATTGCGCAAACGTTTTCTCGATAATGTTGGCCCATCCGATCATTATTTAAAAAATACAACAGGCGCACGAAAAAATGTTCACAAACTTCTCTGTAGAACTTGACATCAACTGTGTCTCTTAGCTGTGTGACCCGGTTGATAAGTCACTGAAACGTCGCACAATTTGGCGTGTTTAATGTTGAACTGTCTGCTCATTGTTCCACTTCTATGGTATTATGTCAGCAGATTGTGCCATTTCATTTACGTTACAATGGCCCAATGTTTCCCTTCTAGTCAAACAGAAGAAGAGACGACCTGTCTAATTCTGTGGGGATGCTCATAATTCAGGTAAATACATTTTCGGAAAAAAGCACCACTTGTAATCGCAAAACAGTTGGATTTTCGCGAGCTTTCGACCGCTGTCTGCTGTCTTCATCATGCAAAGTGAATTTTTCTTTTACAGCTGTTTGTTAATGGAAATGTCACCTGCTCATTTCGGCACCGACCCAAGTCCAATGTTGTTGAATGTGTGGAAGAATCGAACTATTGAAACATGAAATAGTTGTAGACAAATCATTTTATTGAAATGGTTTCAATTTTTCATCAAAATAATACTAATTTAGAAAGTCACAAGAGAAATTGCGAACTTTTACAATCAACAGCGGCAAAGTATCGTCACCTAGGCCTAAAACTTCCACCACAAGATGAACCCTGCAATCTACAGCATTGTCAGTCAGTTGACTCTTTTAGAACATAAGTACTGCGTATCTCGGCAAGGTATACCCAAGACTTCAGAGTGATGTTTAGTGTGCAGTTCGATTTCTATTGCTCACTGTATATATCACAACCAGAAGCCTTTGGATCCGGAACTCTCATAACCTATTTGCGATGTAACTACATGTACGTGACATGCTCACAAATAGAAAGATACGTATAACTGATTGGTAGCCATGTATTTACACAAGACCAAGAGGACATCCCCTGGCTCAGATGTTGCGACCATTATGAAGCATTGCGGCAGACGAGCTCTTCGCGATGCAGAAAGGATTGCAGGATGCGACCTGTGCTGTTGGAAAACCAGCAGCTGATAGTCAAACAATAGCAGTTGCCTCCAGGCGACCTCGGAGAATCGATTACGCAATTCAGTGCCTATCATTTCACGAGGTCGAAATGATATCTCTATGCCAGAGGCATAGATATGAAAGCAATAAGTTAATAACTGATCGCAGCAGATAATTATCTAAATGCAACAAGTGTATGACTCATTGCAATGGTTTATGATCTGAATGGAGCTTAGAAATTGACAATACCATAGAAAGTCCTAGAATGAAAGTTATGGCACACGCCGGGGGGAACTTAGTTGTGGCAAAATGCAACTTTTTACGAGCTGGCTTAAGTTTTCTGGTTGGCATTTATATCTATCAAGCCAATTTGGGATCTGGATTGCTGACCCTTGTCCAAAGATCATGTGCACAAAGGCAATAATGAATTTACAAAGTACTGCGACAGGATGACAAAGAATGAACTGCTTTAAAACGTTTAAAGCATTTTTTCTGTACGTTCATCATTTTGAAATATCGCCTCTATAATCTATCAAGAGTTTATTCAGACACATGTGCAACTTGTAATGTCGATTTACAGAACATGCATTATTCCAGCTTGAAATCAGAGGCGATTACGTTCATCATTTTGAAATATCGCCTCTATAATCTATCAAGAGTTTATTCAGACACATGTGCAACTTGTAATGTCGATTTACAGAACATGCATTATTCCAGCTTGAAATCAGAGGCCAAGAAATCTTCGGGTATTCATTTTACTATAAAGGGATTCCCTGCTAATTATTCGAACAATTTTCAAAATCTTCGCATTGTTTCAAAATATCATCAAACTACATCACATGTGTCATTCAATGATTCATTGAAAAGTTCCAGCAACATTTCATTTATTTGAGTGATGACTGTAGGTAAATAAGCTTTCAGTGTGTTTATTCCAGAAAATCGCTAGATTTCTTAACCGCTTGAAGGAGAAATTATACAATAATTAAGAATTTTCATCAGTAAATTCTTGAGATATTCTTATAACCAATCCACTGACCACCTTCACTCTAGGCTCTGTGAACAAATTTTTAAATCGTATTCCAGTATTGAAAAAATGGATAACCGCTGTCAATGACCACTATATAGAAGCAGTTTATTAATACAATAAAATAGGGCTATTTCATATGAAACAATACTACCATATCACTTAAAATTCTCTTCAAGAAAATCCTGCATTTGCTGTCACCTACTTCCGCAACTAAATTTGAAAAATAGTTTTTCATTTTGTGTGGGAGTGAAAAGATATATCTTCTATGCAAACTGCCGGGAGGAAAAATCAGCTTTTCAGTCCCATGGGATCACAAAGATACCTTTTCTTTCCGCAGTTAACTTTTCTTGTGACAAGCTGCTGTGTAAAAAATCATAGAAGTCTGTAAACAAGTTGTGATTAGCCAGAGACTACCAAGATATCGATATAGTCCTTTGACTTACTCAATCATAGATTTCGCGACTCAACCATCAATTTCATAATGAACAATAGACATCTAAAAGTCACAAAATGAAAAGCTACATTCTTTCGAGAGGAATCAGACGTTTCCTCGCTGCGCTCGGGCTGTACAACATAGCTGTGGGAGGAAAAGTTGATATTTCCTCTCTCAAGAAAATGCGAGTAGTCTTTAATCTCCTTCTCCTCCTAAATCCGCGACTCGTAGCTATGACTGTGATACAATGTGATCGAAGCTGATCTACAAAAACCATGGATATTTCATTATGCGATGATTGTACATAAGTAAGTTATCAAACTTCCATTCTAGCGTACTATTATCTACTTCTATGGAATGGAGAGAGAGAGGTCTATATTTAATATACAGTAGGCGCCATATTACTTGGGATACCTTCACTTTTTAAGTATTTCGGTCATAATTCCTTAGATGCACATGCATTGGAAGCAATTTCAGGCACATTTGTTCTCATGAGTGTTGAATGTATTACCAGCACATGGGCGCCAAGATATCATGTTTCACAACTTTTTGACGAAGCAAAGTGTGAAATGAGCACACGACAAATTACTTGGGACAGATATCTATTGCGTTCCTTCTGGGGCGTCAGACATCATATCTGATTGCTGCAAGTTGTAAAAAGACACAGTCATAGAAATTTATCAAATTTGAGTTTGAATGTGAATTTTAATTCATAGATTTTCACATCTAGACTTGTTCAAACCACATTTCATCATTCAGTGCACTGTGAAGCACAATGCCAGGTCAAGACCTCTCAACAGAAAAGAGAACCGAAGTTATAACGTTGCTGAACCTGAAAACAATGTCTATTCGAGAAATAGCGAGAAGAACTGGAGTGAGGAAATCATCTGTGGCACGGTTGAAAACGTCTTCGACAATTAAATCTCGACGACATGGCAAATGCGGACGCAAATCATCGACAACTAAGAAACAGGACCGCCTTCTCCTTCGAAATTTACGACGAAATCCTCTTGATGACGCTCATCAACTCCATGGAGAATGGGAGAATGACGGTGTTAAGGTCTCCTTGAGGACTGTGCAAAGATGACTCGACATTTTGTCGCTCGGTGGTTCCTAGACGTGTGCCAAAGCTTACCCCTTCAATGATGCGCAAACGACTGTCCTTCGCAAAGAAGCATGTTGAGTGGACAGTGGAACAATGGAGGCAGGTCTGCTTCAGCGACGAAAGTCTCTTCGAATGTAAAGGAGCGCAACGAAGCAGAGTGTGGCATATACGAGGAACTCCAGTGCCCATCAGACAGACGAAACATCCGACGAAAGTGATGGTCTGGGGTGTTATCAGTGCGAAAGGGCCAGGAAAGCTTCATATCGTCGAAGGCAATATGAACGCTTGTCAGTACCAGAAGGTTCTGGAATCACGTGCACTTCCTTAACTCCGTGCATGGTTTCCCAACGGAAATGTCATCTTTACGCATGATGGGGCACCATGCCACAAAGCAAAGATAATAACGGAGTTTCTTCGAAGCAACAACATTGTGACATTGGATTGTCCTGGGAACTCTCCGGATTTGAACCCTATAGAGAATGTCTGGGGCATCATCAAGCGGCGGATTTCATCAAAAACAACAACCACGAAGCAAGAATTAATCTCCTCTATCATACAACATTGGCACCACGATGCAACACTGCCTAATACTCTTTCAAAACTCATCGACAGCATGCCCAAGAGAATGCAAGCAGTGATCGACGCTAAGGGTGGACATACGAAGTTTGATTTGGCTAAATGTTTGAACAGTGAGCCTGATTTGTTTTCTGTGCATTTTGAAACCATTAATGTTAGATTTCAGCATTAAATACGGGTGTACATTGGAAAATCAAATAGTTCTCATATTGTCCCAAGTAATTTGTCGTTTAGGAAATACAATGTTATGTTGAATTGATGAACAAAACCTTTGAAAACGCTCATTGGACTAAGCATAAATCTAGCTAATGTCAACATCAATAAAGTAGAAATAGCCCCTTTGTAATCGATTGGTGTCCGAGTATATCATATGACAAGTTTTGCAAAAATTCAGGTGTCCCAAGTAATGTAGCGCCTACTGTAATGAAAATCATTAATACAATTCTATGTAATAATCATGCAAATGATATTAGGACAAATTAATCAGTAAAAGAGCAGCAATAGTGGTGACATTTTGTATGCCCTACACAAGGCTTATTTGCTTCCACACATATCTAAGGGAAAAATAGTTTGATTGCTCGGCAGTGCGCGAAAAAGGAATCAAAAAATGCTTACTGATATTAAATCCACCTTGCACAAAATTGGATGTGACTAAATTCTCGTACGCATCGCAATTACCCGGACACGGACGAGATTAAGAGACTAAATTCTTGGACGCAACGCAATACACCTGACGTGAACGCGACTGAATTCTTGGACGCAACGCAATTCCCCTGACGCTGACGCGACTAAATTCGTGGACGCATTGCAATACCCCTGACGTGGACGCGACTAAGCTCTTGGGACGCGTCGCAATCCCCTTGACGCTGACGCGACTAAATTCGTGGACGCATTGCAATACCCCTGACGTGGACGCGACTAAGCTCTTGGGACGCGTCGCAATCCCCTTGACGCGGACGCGACTAAATTCGTGGACGCATTGCAATACCCCTGACGCGGACGCGGCTGACTTCTTTATGGACGCATCGCAATTCCCCGGAGGCGTTCGAGACGAAAATGTCCGGCGTGTTCGGAGCACTGATTTGATTAACTACTCTGGATTTCCAGTTTTAATGTTTGTTTTCTGATTAAAGCGAAAAGTGCGCTTGTTTTTCCTATCTTATGAGGACAAAATTAGTTGACTTCAACTCTCTGATAGGGAAATATCTTCATTTTGCAATGATGACTGTGAAAGTGCTGATTTGTTTGCACTCTTTAAAAGAGCGTCTTAGCACAGATAAATGACAACCAAACCATGACTCCCACATAACACTTCATATGTTCATTCACATGTCTGTCAAAGAGCAATGTGTTTTGCTTGATACTGTTATCATATCGCAAATTGATTGAAGGCAATGAAAGTGTTACATAGTTTCACTCTTTCTCGATGACTTCGATATCAGTGAAGTCTGAAGTTTTGGCTGTCTTACCAGCCGTCATCGTTCTTCAATTGATTGCTGCTCAAAGTAAGTTCGTAGATTGCAAGATGTTTTCGATGCAAAGTGGTAACCGATGTTCTTAGGACTACAAATGAAGGTCACAAAGGAAATTGTGTTGCTACTTTTTAAATGACACTTGATTGCGGCATTTATCAAGGTCCTTGTGCTATTTACAAGATCCCAGAAAGAGCCCTTCCTATATTTCATGTTAGTAACCGTTTGAATACACTTAATGCTTCCAAACTGAGGAAATTTTCGTGTTAACTTACACGACAATTCTGGGAACACAAAAACTTGATCCCGAATTTTCATTTTTCCTTTCGCCATTGCTTTTTTGTGATTCTGAAGATTTTATCGTTCGATGTCTAGCGTGAATAAATTACTACTTGTGAATACAATATAAGTAATACTATAAGTACTTTTGTGAATTTCAATTAACTGCGAAAACGTTTAATACTCATGTTTCTAGAATGTCCAAACCTAAACCGTCACAAAACTGACGCTTAGTAAACGTGCAATTTTAAACAAATGTTTCTATTTGACATTTTCTGTATGTAAAATTATTTTAGCTTTAGGTGTGATGCCCATGTATGTATCAGTTGCTGATCTGCACGCTTGCGGACTGCCGACATGCTTCAACATGCTCTAAGGAAGAAGGTGGATACTGTAAATGTTTGAAGAACAATGTCACTGGTTCGAACCTACCCACTGAGGCCGACTCGTGGTGGTTACATCTGTTGAAATTTGATCAATTCATTAATTGCCTGTTTGCTTGACTTAACATGGCTTGCATCAACAGGCTCATATTGACTACATAGCCACAGGTTAAGTGCCAATTTTGATCGATGCTGTTCAGATAGAACGCATTCATAATATGAAATATGCAAACGCGTATTTGCTTATTATAGCGTTATTCTTGTATGCGCTTGATAACTGATTGACTCACGCCTGCAAAAGAAATATCCATGTTATCAGGAATTCCACTCCGCCAATGAAACTTGTCATATATCACAGAAATCGTATAAGCACGCACTTAGGAATTCCATTGTTAAAATCATTCCTAGAACGAAGATTATGGATTTATGTCGCGGAAGCTCATGTCTTGGCCATGATATTTGCGTTTGTTCAATGACATGAACGTTTGTTATGATGGACATGATTGCAAACTGATCGAATTAAACTCGATTATGCATCAGCGCAGTACAAACGACATGTGAAGTTTATTATTAGGAGCTCAAGCAGCTAAAGCAGGCCGGTCCGGACCACACACTTCCCATGCTGAGTCCTGTGATCTGCACCAAACTCGACGAACTCATCCTTCTCCCCACAAGTCAGTCATTCAAAGTCAGATCATTCTGAAACCTCTTCGTCAGTTCTGTGAATAATCTTTCATGTTATTACATATCTCAAGATCATTTTGAAGATTTTATGGAAATGTTTGCTGTTAATTGAAAGAGATTTGTAAAGAGATGACATCAAGTAGCTATTCTATTTAATGATAGGCATCAAATAATTTCCATGCCGTTCGCATTTGAAGTATTTAGCAACCGATTTGAAAATAATCACGAAGTCATATGAGGTGACGTCGAAATCAAAGAAAATTAATTTTCATCTCCGGAAATTTACTTCCGTTTTTCCTCTTAATAGATCCAAGAAATGGAGAAATCGTCAAGGTTTCAAACACTTTGACTTCATATCCTCTTCTAATGGCAGATAGGATAATTTGTTTAAATGCTTTGCGATTTCAGATCAATTGAGAACGTTAATAGCTTCACTGACCTGAGATAATGATGAGTAACCAAAATTAATTGAACTATTACTCGAACTTATTTGTAAATTGCCTAGATTTAGCTATTGGTTTCCATTTGGCTGTCATCAAGCCTTTCATTTTTGAAAAATTAATTTTGACACGGCTCCCATTAGAACACATACTTTGGAGTTTTTTTTCTTATTGTGAGTTAGAGCGATTTTAATTGAAATTATTCAAAAATCTTCGAAATTGACACGTATTTTGTAAGTAAGTTAACGCAAGTAATTTAAGTAGAGTTAACGTATTTTTGCTGTCTCGATAAGCGCTCACTCGGGCTCAGTTTCTCATTGCATTACCGCCTGCAACGCACCAGCGATATTGTCTTGTTGTGTCGATGCGAGTTAACTCGGGCTCAGTTTCTCATTGCATTACCGCCTGCAGCGCACCAGTCATATTGTCTTGTCGTGTCGATACGAGTTAACTCGGGCTCAGTTTCTCATTGCATTACCGCCTGCAACGCACTAGTGATATTGTCTTGCCGTCTCGATACGAGTTCTGTGAAATTCGGCAAGTATATGAAATAAGTATCGCCTGTCAAAAATCGCTGTATCTATGTATTCTTTCTAAGTCACTGTCGCCATTTGTGTCCAAAGCATGAATCAAGTTTGTCATTCTGTGACTTTTTGAAAGTTCGTGATGGAAATCAGGGACATCTTTACCATCGAAATCTCGGGCTAGAGCCCTCGACGTCTATAGTATAAAGCGGCATAAAGCAAAGCTGATTATTACATAGTTTTACAGAATGCCTGTCTTATTTTCTGTGTAAATATTCTACTCAGTTTCTTTTCCTTTTTTGCAAAACTTCCCTTACCTAGGGAAATACGAGTTATTTCTGAAATTAAAGGGTATTCAAAACAAAATTCACCAATGAAAGCTCCTATGATAGAATATAATTATTGTTTTGATATTCAAGGTCACTGCGAAGGTCAGATGTTAGATCAAAAAGATGATTTTGAAAATGGACAATGATGATAAAATTTGACAATTTTAATTTTTGAATTTTGGATTCTAAACTTCGAAGTCTACATAGGATCTGCAAGAGAATCATCATTTTCTGTTCAAATTGACACGAGAACACTTTCTTTTATAAATTCGAATAGTTTTAATATTCATGGGCACCTGAAAGCATTCAAAGTGAAAATTGTGCAAAATTCGACACATCTGTTCCTACATTCAAATTTTTGAAATCTCATTGTAACGAAAGTATTGAACCGATGTTATTCAAAATTGATGGAAAGTTGTGGAATACGCAGAAAATAAACTGTCTAAAATTTGGAGCTCGCATCTTCCTTTATTCAGGTGGTAGATAAAAGTTTCGGGGGTCAGCGCCCTTCCCCAGTGAGGTGGAGGTTGACGTTGCATGTACGATATTCGATATCTAGGATTAACTATCGAAGACTATCTCAGAAATTCACACACAAGCACAATTTTAACACATGCTCATTAATTAGATTTTAAAAAAGTTCATCTCAATGCTTGATGAGTTATGGACATTTGTTTTTTTGCGTTATGTTTAATTCCTTGCAAAACACTCAAGTCACTCAAACCAATGACAACAACTTGATCCTGATTATTTGTTGTTGTTATTGTATTATTGTTTTGTATATTTGTTGAGCTGGAAATTTCAATTATTTATTTGGTTAGATAACACATGCGATGCTAGCCGCAGTCTTTTGTCTGATACATGATTGTAGACATCTCCGCAATCGGTCCCATGACCAGTTAGTTATTCGCTTCCCTAGTTGTTTGTCTCCCGTCGCATGAATGATTCGTGTAACTGTTGCTCGTCGTCCACTTTGATCGGTGCAATTGCCGTTGATTCCAGCCGCTCCCATGAGGGATGGATGATGTATTGTGACCCATGGACGTGGGGTAATGCCATTTCGCGATAATGTGATGCGGATGTGGCTGCTGAAACAATGCGCTTGTATTGCATATAGTAGGCCTGAGACTTATCATTTTTTCATAAAGTCTGATTACACAACGATCAGCAATCTCAGACGGCCAGATATTCACAGACTTAGATTCAACGTGTTAATGCCTTAGTCCATGATTATGAGATTTGACATCATTTCATTGTATTCTAAAATTTCAGAAAGATCAGATTTCCATTTTCTCCATACTTCAGTAGTTCGACTCCTCCTCATAATCAGCAATGCTTTGAAAGTAAATATAACAAGGTTCGATTCAACTTCTTCGCATTATCTTCACCCAGATGACTTTTGCTGCTCTTCTTCATAATCTTCCAGTATAGGCATCGCTCTTTTCGGCTTGGTGTCGTTTCCTTCCTTAGGAGTCTCTTTCATGGCACTGTCTAACGTATTTTGAGCGTCTTCGAATTCAAGGCCGGAAAATACATTCCATTCTTTGTTCTCTTTTTCCTCAGCCAATAAATTATACCATTGACCAGTTGTCTCAATGATGCGTTGTGATATTTCAAGTGATTCCTTTTGCGCACCTCAAATACAAAATATTGTAATGCTGAATTCAAATTATGCTTTATTATGTCACTGAGAGAGAAAAATGTCCATTCTCTGATTAAAACATCAGCGCAGAAGAGTGACTTTTTAAAATCGGTTTATTTCCTTCTATAATCCATTGATTAAATGTTCTATATGCCCATTTAGACTTTTCTAATGTCTTCATTTTCATTCAATAAATTTTTAAATATATCTTCATCGTCAAACAGTGCGTCTATCAGAGACATTTTGATCGCCCACTGTGAGCGACAAAATTTCAAATAAGCTTTAACGATGCACTATATTCAAAGATAAAAAATGAGATTACAAAATCATTGAAATATAACAGCCAAGTACAAACGCAAAGGTGCTACGGAATTATTTACAGATTCTTGGGATGAAGGAAAGTCCTCCAATCCCAAATTACTTTTCCACTTTATTATTTTTATGCAGCAACTTGAGGCTCTGATGAGAGCGAACATCAGCTTTGTACTGTACGCATAAATGATCTTATGCCTTGAAAATGATCATCCCACTTCTTTTCTAGCTTAAATGACACCAGCTTGAGGAAGGATTTGGTTTGGGGTCCAAAAGCTCCATCACATGAGAAGATAATTGGGTTGGTACCACATCCTCGCACAAAATCTCATGAGTCTCTATTGAAATTCCTTCGTCTTTTCTGCTGCCGCAAGAATCTGTGTTGGAGACTCAGCGTCAAGGTTTAGTACCTGAATGTCAAACAACGCTTGAGTCTGTGATGCCCGCACTCCTCGGACTAGTAAATCTGCTCGTAGTCCTTCTTGAACTGCGTCCTCCTCTAAGCCTCTCAGATAACTGGAGATTATGATCTGAATTTCTAATAGACTGATGCAAGGATAGCACATAGATCTCAAACACACGATTTGTTTGTAGGAAATCTCTAGGCAATTCTTGAAAGACTGGCATTCTCTAAATTGGTTAGAGAAGGGTTCAATAAAACTATCCGTGATATGTTGGTATGATCAACATAGGTATGTACACAGGGTAAAGCCATCTTCCATTTGTTAATCATGCCGTCTATCACTGATAGTTTTGTTGAATCCCACTCTATCGGGAGTCGTCTTACAGTTACCCACAATGTGAGAGAATCTGTATGGCTAATGCAGCGCGTGAGCCTTGATATCCAGAGAGTCAAAGCGGCCTGTGTTCTTATGGCTGAGCAAAGGGCTTGGCTTTACCTATTTTGCAAGACGCTTTTTTCTTTTTTTTGTACCTTCGTTTTTTTTCTTGCTGTTCCAAATATATAGATGACATATTTACATAAAAACTCTAACTATTACGTAGAATCGTAATCGGAATCCCTTCTATATTTGATATAACTTATTCCCACGGAAAATCCAAGTAGGGAGGAATTTTATATCGGATATCTATGGTACTTCTACATAGTTAATGAGGTGGCATACTTTGTTATCGAACGCTTTTCTATGTTGATCATAGTAATGAAAAAGTGCCATATTTTGTGATATAGAACGATGAAACACATTGAAAGATAGCTTTTCAAGTAATATAGAACGATAATATGGAACGGTAATACAGAACGGCCAAATGGAACGGAAATCGAAAACGACTATATTTAACAACCTAATAATTATCGGCATAACTTTATTGATAATGGACATCTACAAAGGTGTGATGTTACATCTAGTAGATGTTTATCTTTAGATCCATTTGTGCGCTACTGAAATTCACATACACATAATAGACGGGCCACAATGATATCTGGTAGTCCATGTAGGATCGGCCATAGACTTCTAAATATACTCGTATAACAGGATATATATCTAGGAGTCCATGGATCGGTAGGCCATAGACTTCTAAATTTCTTTGGACAGATAGGTTGAAATTGACCTCATACATGATCAGGCCAACAATCCTAAATTAGACTACTGCAAATAGACTTTCATCAAGCGTTATCAAATTTTAGAGAAGGTATTGCCAGAACAATGCAGGTAAAGCACAGCATGTGTGTATATTTATGTACATTGGGAGTAAGGACGAATGAAAATGCATTGTTATGTGTTAAATACATGTGCTAGACCTCCGCGTTATAAGCTAATTTTTGTGATTTTTCTTCTAATAAGTCTCAGCAATGAGGCATCTGAGATGTCATGAACAAATTTCTTGCACATGATGTTGAAATATTTCACTGAAATTTGGCAATCTGATTCATGTCCGTGTGCACCAAGGATCTTGCGAAGAAGTAATCGGAAAAGACACCAAGAGATATGATATGTCGATACCCTATTCTGAGCACCATCCTTTCATTTTTTTAAAGCAAGAAGCTATTTTCTCTTAGACAACTATTCAGTTGGATCTCATAGAATAGCCTCCAGCAAAGAATGCATGGTTGAAGCACAGATGCGTTTGGACCCCCATGATAGATTTCATTCAAAAGTTTTGCAGCTTCAGGGATGTCGAGAGTTGCCAACTTAATATTTCTGACAGTTCATTCACTACAGGAATCACAATTTTTTGCATTTCAGAAGTGAAAGGCAGCTAACACCACTGTCATCATCTCAATTAATAGGATTCATATTGAAATCAGTCCTTGCATGCAGGCATTTACATCCTGGATACATTTCATCTTCTGTGGTTGAGCATGATATTCTATCATCAACATTTCTCAGAGTCCAAAAACTTCAATAAAGAAATTGTTTTTATTTTCTTTTCACTTTCTGTGCGATGAGCATGGAGATAAAATAATTTGCTCCAGTCATTTGACGTGTCCAGTCAAAACACTTATAAAGATAATCCGATTGCACTTTCTCGAGTATTGGTGATTGGTCTCAGAAGGGATTCCATCACAAGTCGGATCGCTCCATATCTGTTCCAACCTCCTCAGAAGTGGCTGCTCAGGTTGGGAATGCTTATTGAGTCCATCATCATTGTTTTCATTGAAATATAGGAAGGAGCTCCGTTTTCTGTTCCTCTTGATTTCAGGACATTTAAAGTGTGGGAATCGGCGGCTTCTCTTTTCCTCTCGAAATTGTCCCTTAGCATGTTCAATGATATTGGTAGGATCTAGCGTTAATCTTCCGTCCGTAGACTTCAACTGCACCAGCAACTTTGTCAGCCTTTCCCAAGTATTACATAACTGAATCCGATTTCGAATTTCTTTTACTGACTGGTCATCCAGATATTACACAAAAGTCATCAGATTGATAACTTTGGAAAACTTGTGATACATGATATGTGCTTGTTGGAATGGATTTCTCTCTACGTGATAGATGCGAACATTCGCAGACGACGCTGAAGGGAAGATTTCAACTTATGTTCGTCATTTTTAGTCCATGATCGCTTTGAGATATCACAGACCCAGATAGAAAGATTTCCTTGTAGATTTTAGACAAAATCTTCTTTCCAAAGAATCTTCCGAATGTGCTTCCATTGCCAGGAAATGTACTTAAAATCGTGGCCCTACCGAATCTCAGCTTTGTGGCTGCTTGGAGAAGAATTTAGACAGATAAAGGAATTTTCATGGCACTGTCCTTTAGATTACACTTTTTCATTTTTTCTTCTTGCACTTTCATTTTTTCACTTTCTTCAAGCGATAATGATCTATGTACTTCGTGATGGTATTGTCGTCAGGTTGGTGGAAGTGGAAGTCACACAAGACGGAATGTTTAGTTGGGATATAATACTTTCTACTAACTCGATGCAACTATACAGATTCAAAATTCCTTGTTAAGTAGCGGAATGCATTGGTGTAACACTATCACTGCATTTAGGTTGACAACCAGCTGCCGCATATTTATTTGGTATTTTGCATTAGACTGAATCGCATATGAGATACATCAAATAGTCATCTATCCCTTCGATTAACTACAAGATTCGATCTTCTGCAACAGTAATGTTGGTTGGCCTGAACATGTAGAAAATGATTTCAAATTTTGCTCACCTATCTGTCCAGAGAAATTTAGAACTCTATGGGTAGGCAAAGATTTATGTCGATATCTAAATTTATTAGATGACCATAGCGCGTTCGATAGTGGTTATACACACTGTAAACCGTAGACCGACAATTATCCTACAAAATTACTGACAAAATCAACCGACGATTGTCACCTCCAATATCCTGCGATATCCGACGAATTTGTAGGTTCTCCTACCGACATCGAAACAGATGCTTTGTATGCAAATTAACTAGGCAACATCTGTTGAATATTGATCGCTTTTTTCGATTAGTGATTGCTTGACTTTTGGGCAATCTGTGTTACTGTGTGGCAAAAACCATGATTTATTTTGACATAATTTAATCAATTACATTTTTGATGAAATTTAAGCTATAATTCATTGCTATTCATTTAGCCGCTTTTTGTCAGATATTGTAGGTGTTCAGTGGCAATCATCCTACAGAACTAACAATAACCGACAAAATAGATTTTGTAGGATAAATGTCTGTCAATTGTCAGTCAATGGTATTTTGGAATGTCGTGCGGGTGTCGTAGCTGTATAACTATATTACGGATACGGGATAGCTGAGACAGCCAAGAGCAATGTAGGACTCGGCAGACGCGCAGACTCGCCGCAGTATTGCACATTATTCTGTGAAAGTCTCATTTCCGGCCTCATTCGTGGGCGAAGCTCGTGCTAGCGGCCTAACTATTAGCACAGCTGTAGTAATCAAGCAGGTGGCCGAATGTCCACAGGATCACAATCCGTGCAGCACCCAATATAAGTTTCATAAGAATGGTTTGACTTTTATTTGCTCTAAACATCAGGTTTCTTTCTCAGCTGGTCTCTGCAAACAGAAATCATGTTCAGCCTGTTCCACCCTGCTCACTTCACTAAAGCCGACAATGTGTCCCATTTCAACATAAGAATGATCGAATAATCAAAATTTCCTTTTTTTCCCTTTCCATCTGTATATCAAGAATGAACAAAACTAAAGTTGAAGAAGTAGTAAAATTGGATGGAAACAGTCATTCTCCAAGTTTACGTTCGAAATATTTACTTAAAAATAATCAATTTGACGTCGAATTAAAATCTCTCAGATGACAGGCGAAAAAGTGCAAACTTTGATCAGAAAGTGTTTGTCCAACGTCGAGATACATTATGAATCAGCCATTATCACTACGTCTTTCCGCTGCTAGACAATTACATCAATATTTACGTTATGCTCCGTCTACTTTTGCGCTGCGCTTCATAGGGTTGTTGATGGGCCGACGTTATTCAACCCAGGACCCCTTTCATTTGATATTGACGGCTAGAACGCTTAATCTTCTCCCCAAGAGTGATTATATCAATGGAGTTGAAGACCTGCAAAGTTCCTGAAAGAAGTGATGTAATATTCACTGCATTCGATTAACGGGACGGGCTGATGATACTAGCATCACAGCTGCCTCTGCGGGCGAGAGTGATTACTATAGTTTTAAAAACAATCAAGCTTATGCATGGTGCGATTATCACCACGCATATTTATGAATGTGAATGGTGGTCTCCGTGGCGCAGTCGCTAAGTTCTTGGCCTAGCAATCCTTCGGTCCAGAGGTCGAGCCCCGAAAGTGTCGTAGAAGTCAGCACGAAGGGCATCCGGTCTCCGTGGCACAGTGGTTAAGTACTTGGCCTAGAGATCTTCTGATCTGGAGTTCGAGCCCCGAAAGTGCTATTGGAAGTCGGCAAGAAGCACTGCAGCTCTCCAGAGAAGTATGACAATGTCAGCACCGTCTAAGTCCAATTGACAGTGACATTAAGGCTTCATTTATATAAGTGCGTATAAATACATGCGTATTAACATATTATTATTATAGTATTTGAGAATATTAACATGTGCATTTGTTATATTTATCTTAACAATGTGAGCAGCAAATTCCTGAAATTACAGATTCGTTATTATAGGAAGATGAATTTCGCCAATTTATATACTACCCAGATGACTTCTCTATGTAAGTAATATGAAACAAGTTGGATATTAAAAGGAATGAATATTTGCTAATAAGCATCCTAACTAAGCGGAAATCAAGCTGATTATCAAGGAAATTTCATGATCCCTGTTATAATGGAAGTCTTCATAAAAAGTCGCGATGTTATTCGTTCTTTCTTGACTGAAATTTCAAGTTTTTAAATCAATGTTCATCCGCATGACTTCATGATTCACTAAGATCATGTTTCATTTCTTGAATCTGAATGGTGATGTGGATCCAGTTACATCTTTCAAAGTTAATTGAAGTCATTGTCTTTGATTATCTCATTTTGCAGTGCCAGTGGCAGGTTGCCTGTGAAATGATCACGCTTAAGAAAATGCTCTTGAGGTTCATGAAAGTAACAAGGAACCCATCGAATTTCTCATTTAACAAACACTAAATCTCCAAGGCTGTCATGAAAATCTGTGAGATACCATCATTCCTTCTGGATTACAATCATGATCACTCAATTCCGTTGAAATTTCTGCAAAATTGCAAAATTTGCATATCTCACATTTGGTAACAATACCACCTGTATCTCCTTTGAGTTCATTTAATAAAATCGAAAGTGTATACACATTGGGGATTTAATAAATGCGGAGTTACCACTCTACCTAATATATTTACCCTATGTTTGATCCTATGACAGAAATTATCTGTCGGTATGATTTCAATTAGTTTTTGGGTTGAAATTCAGCAATCTCATATTGATTGCGAAATTATAGACTGGAGTGAGGAAGCAACTACATACGAATTGCATGTATAGCTGTCAAGCTCTTATGCATTGCATGCAGGCTGCAATTTACTCTGCGACATTTTTAACATCAAACCTAATAGTGCAGTTTTGTCGAAGTTGATGCTCAATTTAATTTTCTACATATGTTTCACACATTTAAGAGATATGAGTCTTGAAGATGAATCCTATTAGCCTGGCAAGAAGTTCAAGCACAAGCAGAAATGTCATAACTATAGTGCAAATTTAGATATGTTCTTTAAGCCAACAGATTTCCATTTTTGTTCCCTTTTTGAAAGACAGATATTTATATAAGCGATCGCTGTCCGGTCTTATATCATCAATAGGAAATTCAAATCACTGAACAATGTAATTTTAGCTTTATATAAACCCATTTTTAAACTGATTTTGTGCATAGATATTAATTTAATTCCTTTGTGATTAATCTCCTTTGTAGGGAACATTGCTGGCTCTATAATTTGCAATTTTCTTTCCATAAAAACGATGAATTTCTCATTCACATTTCCGATGAATGAAATAATCAAAATTGGATTTATTTGTTGGGTAATAAAATCACGTGTAACATCCATCAATTTCTCAGCTCTGTTGGAGAAAGTACAGGCTACGGACTTTATGAAAGTCTTTCATGTATCAATGTATCAATGCTTTCAGAAAACCGACATCTTTGCGTATATCAATACACTCTCATGAAAATAGTGCACTAGCTATTTTCTTGAGAAAGGAAATATCAACTTTTCCCCCCGCAGCTGTACAGCCCGAGCGCTGGGAGGAATGGATAGATAGCTAAGGGAGGAAACGCTTATTTCCTCTCGAAAGAATGTAGCTTTTCATTTTGTGACTTTTAGATGTCTATTGTTCATTATGAAATTGATGGTTGCATCGCGGAATCTATGAATGAGCTAATCCAGGGACTATATAGATATCTTGGTAGTCTCTGGCTAATCACAATTTGTTTATACACTTCTATGATTTGTCCTTTACAGGAGTTCGCATGGAAAAGTTAGCTTTGTGATCCCGTGGGACTGAAAAGTTGGTTTTTCCTCCCAGCAGTTTGCATAAGAGAGATACACTAATCCCAAAAATTCGTGTGACTTTTTGAATTGCTTTCTAATGTAAATAGGTGATATCGTTAGAAAATTGCCAATTCAAATGTATCTATGAAGACATTGCCACTCTACATGTCATGGACATGGATTTCTATATAGTATTCTATATCTATGGTCATGGATAGTCATGGATAAGTCATAGACTTCTAAATTTCTCTGGACAGATAGGTTGAAATTGGCTTCCTACATGATCAGGCCAGAAATCCCAAATTTGACTACCTTACAAACAGACTGTCACTCTGCATTATCAAATTTTAGTCAGCACAATGCATGTCAAGCACATTATGTATATGAACACTAGGTTATAGAACGCATGTACAGCGAGATTTTGCGAAGAATTAAGTGGAAAAGTCACCAAGAAAAATGACATATCGATATTCTGAATACCGTTTTTTCATTTTTTAAAGAAAGAATCTACTTTCTTAGACAACTATTCGGTTTGATCTCATAGAATACCTTCCAACAAAGAATGCATGGTTGCAGCACAGATGCGTTTGGTGAAAAAGATCACATGATAAATTTTATTCCGAAGTTTTGCAGCTTCAGGGATGTCGAATGCCAGCTTAATATTTCTGACAGTGCATTCACAGCAGGAATCACATCTTTTACATTTCAGAAGTGAAAGGCAACAAGCACCACTGGGATCATCACGATTATTAGGATTCATATTGAAATCAGTCTTTGCACGCAAACACTAACATCCTGCATGCATATCATCTTCTGTGGTTGACTGCATGATATTTTATCATCAGCATTTTTCAGACTGAGTCTGGAAAACTTCAATAAAGAAATTGTTTTTATTTTCTTGTCACTCTCTGTGCGATGACGATGGAGACAAAATAATTTGCTTCAGTCATTTCACTCCGAATGTTCTTTTCCAAGTACTTGTCATTGTTCTCAGAAGAGCTCCATCACACGTCGCATCACTCCATATCTGTTCCAACCTCCTCAGAAGTAGATGCTCAGATTGGGATTGATTATTATGTCCATCATCATTGTTTTCATGAAAGTAAATGCAAAAAAGGATCTCCGTATAGTTCATGGTCCAGATCCCTGCTCTGTTCCCTTGATTTCAGGACATTCATGGTGTGGGAATTGGTGGATTCTCTTTTCCGTTCGAAACTGTCCCTTTCAATGTTCATTGCTATAGGTGGCTCTTCCGTCCGTTAACTTCGGTTTCAGCATCAACTTTGTCAATCATTCCGAAGTGCAAAATAATTGAATCTGATTTCGAATTTCTATTGCTGGCTGGTCACCCAGAGAGATTATACAAAGTCATCATATTGACAACTTTGGAAAACTTGTGATAAATGATAAATACATCATATGCTTGTTGGAATGGACTTCTCTCTGTTATAGATGCGAACATTCGCAGATATTTCGACAGTCAATAATGCGACGACGCAGAAGGGAAGATTTCAACTCATGATCGCAATTTTTAATCCATGATCATTTTGAGATGTCACAAACCCAGATAGAATGGCTTCCTCGTAGATTTTTGACAAAATCGACATAACAAGAAATCCTCCGGATGTGTTTCCATTGCCAGGACACACACTTGAAAATGTGGCCATGCCGGATTGCGGCTTTGCAGCTGTTTGGAGAAGCATCTAGGCAGAAATTGGAATTATGATGGCAGTCCTTTAGATTACGCTTTTTCAATTTTTCCATTTTTCTTCTGTATTTGCCATGATGATGTATGTCCTTCGTGGTGGCATTGAAGTCACATTCATGGAATTGAAGGTTACACAAGACGGAATGTTTAGTTGGGATATAATACTTTCTATTAACTCGATGCAACAACAGATTGAAATTTCATTGTTATGCAGAGGAATGTATTGATGTTACACTGTCATTGCATTTCGGTTGACAATCACCAGCGATACATTTGTTTGGTATTTACATTCGACTGAATCGACAAGAGACTCACTTCAAATAGTCATCTATCACTTCGATTAGCTATAAAATTCGATCTTCTGTAACACAACTGTTGGTTGGCCTCAACATGTAGAAAATGATTTCAAATTTTGCTCACCTATCTGTCCAGAGAAATTTAGAACTCTATGGATAAGTTAGTCATTCAATTGAAATATAATTCTATGGATTTTTTAAGTTGCATTGGCAATAGAAAGCTTTGATTTTGAAGCTAATTGTACTCAAGCACTCAAGCCTACACGGTTAACGAAAGGAAAGCGGCAAAATTGAGTAATAAAATTGATAGAGAATAATGAAAGAAAGACTAAAGAAAAGATGGCTTATAGTAGAGACTTTTTTGCTTCCAGTGATGAAGATGGCAACAGCTAAAATTGTTCAACTTATGAATTTTAGCAAAAGAATAATTTTAAGGTCGATACCGAGACACAAAGAGAGATTTAGTGAATAAAAAATGTTCCACCGTTAGAAAAGAAAATCCATGGAACGCAGCAAACTGCCCACTGCTTAGATATGTCCTGAATAACAGATTTTCATCCGCAGTAGAGTTACTGAAGATGTGGAATGAGCGATTGTCATATAAACGGTCTTCAACGCTCTGCGCAAGGACGGTGTAAGAAAACCGAGACCGATTGTTACGAGTTGATGTTCCAGTATCAATATGACACTTTGATCTCAGTCAGTTGCAAATTCTTTCGTGAAATTCGAAAATCTAGAATACACATTAATACTTAGACTAGTTTTTAATGCATCGTTTGCAGACTGTCGGATTCCATCTCTCATGAAACATAAATCATCATTAGCTGATCAATAACTCGAAGGATGGAGTGGACATCAAGATCACCAGATCTTAATCTTAGCGAATAGGTGTGATGGGATCTGGCGAAGAGGAAAGTATCAAAAAGAGATGGCATTAGCTGTTTGAATGACTTACAATACATCGTGGTAAAAGAGATGGATGACCATTCCTCAGAGCGCACATGATATCTTGATAAAAATGCATGCAAATATTCAAACTTCAAAGAATACGAACTTTGTGTATTTTTTCACTCCCACACAAAATGAAAAAGTTGTACATATACAGGTAAAATAAGTGAATATTTCATATATTTTATATATTTTATAATAATATTAATAAGCGCCGTAATGGTCATCTTGAGAAAACCGTAAAATTTGGCTGTGTCGATAATATTCAACCAATTAGCTACTTTAAACTCATAGTAATTGAATAGTTTATAAGTGATAGATTTGCACTATAATTTGAAATCATCTGATCTTCACTTTGCCTCCACGATAAAAATCTACTTTTGTTTTTACATGACGGAATAAACACAGTTGACTCATTCCAGCTACCGCAAATCATAATAATAACAAGCCAGCACAAAAGTGAGTGAATTGCGATGACGTCATTCCACTAGCGATGAGTGAATAGCAATATTGTTTCTCATTTGAAATCGGGGCAAATACATAGGATCAATCCAGTGCAAATCCAAGAAATCGAAAGAATATAATATATTGCTCTTGGAGCCTTAAATGAGCCAATTGTCGCTTATGGCGTTTCGCATACAAACTAAATATTAAGTCAATGCTGTATGGAATCTGAGAAGCTTTCAGAGATCAAGAATAGAATAGGTATAGGGGCCTATAGTAGATGTATACTTACTCTTTGTTTTCGACTAAACTATTTAATCAGAGCATTCGTATACCCCTATGTGGATTACAACCGAATTTTTAAATTTGGCTCTTATCGCGTTTTGCATTCAAACTTTTGAAATACTCATCTACGGCATCGTCTAAATAGGTTGACAATATTCACCAGTAGATAACTGGTTCTATCAAGCTGATCAGAAAAGAATGGACCACCTAAATTCCGGTGATCACCTAAACCATGCTGCCAGTCCTGCTTTGGCCTTTGAAGTGTCAGTGGCACGAAGCGCCGACCGTTTTCTAACGATTTTTTAATATTTTTTATATTTTTACCTACCAGTATACTAATGCACAAAATCTATTATTTAGGTGTATTTTGGTATTTTGAATAACTAAAAACATCGTTTTATCAAGCAAGCCTGTCAATCGGAGAGACTGGTGGATCTAATTAAGATGCTCGTCACAAATTGTAAAGTCTTTCTTAGGAGCCGTAAAACTCAACCGATCGCTACAAAATTTAATGAAGTAGTATGTAACATGCCACGCTCAATAACGCGCAATTCACGCGTAAACAATACAAGTATTTACTCATGAGCCTAAACATCCGTAGTTACCACACAACATTGCTGCAACATATGTCGGCAATCCTGTTATATAGGCTTTGCGTCTCATGTGTCTGCATGTATCAAAGGCAAAAAAAGGTAATAAGACCTACATTTCATGCTCAGGACAGACAGAACATGCTAAGCGGTTCATCCGTGGTTCAAGTGGCAACGCGGACAACCGTAGACGACGCGTAAACTATAAATGCTCGCCCGCGCATATTCACAAACATTTCCCATGTTTTGACTGCATCAGATCAAATGATTGTTGACTACTCTAGGTGCAGCGCGTAGAAGTATAAACTACCCTTAACCACGGATGTTTGAGGTGCTCCACAACTACGCGTGGCAATGTCACCTGGTGAGATATATGCCCTATTCTAACTGCAAGCCAAATCTCTCTTCAATAGGTCTTCTCGTCTGTACACTGTAAATCGCTCAATACCAATCACATACGAAGGATGCATACAAAAATATTTTTGGTATATTTCTGTATCTATTTGTATGCTTTTCGTATGTTATTTCAAGTGTGGTATGCTCTACATGCTAAAGCCATACCAGCATAATGTTAAAAGAAAGCATCATTTATATCTAAAGTATGTTGATTTAAGGCCTTTTGTCAATAAGGATCACACTTATGTTACTACTGTTTTAGAAGTAATAAGATAATGACATTCAAGAGTCAAACTTTCAATACTGAATTCGATTTTAATACACGTAAGTCTAAGGCATTTCATAAATAATCAATAAGTAATTAACCATCAGCAAGTATGCATTATGTAATTTTGAAATTAAGCATATCATCAATCCGAAATAAAAACACATTATAATTCATGAACGCAAAAATAGTTATGTTTGAGATATAGAAGTCTACAAGATTTCACTACAGATAACGTTTGAATGAATTGATGTTTATCAACTTGGTTCATAAAGTAGAGCTAACCAAGCGTCCTGTTAATGCTACAGTGGAAGCCGCTTAATGGAATCACACTTGTCCCGCCAAATTTGAGTCAATTATCCGGCTGATTCAATTAAGCGAAATTATGAAATACATGTATATTTTGCCTAATAATGAAAGCAAAATGCTACGGAAAACTATATACACGGATATATAACATTGTTAGTAAACAGTGATACGAAATAGTAAGATTTAGTATGAATTTGTGTAATTCTAGTTGTTGCAATCTTTATATTTCTATATTGTAGACCTACATTCACATACATGTATTAGTAGTGTACTATTACGCTGAATAAATGTGTAATTTGTAGAATTTTTAACTGTTGAATTGATACTCATACAATATAGCAATGTTATATTAATAATTCCGTTAAAGTAAATTGTAGTTTATAAAGAATTATAGCATTTGACTTTAGCAAGGAGAATACGTAAAAAACACATAAAAAAAATTGTTTCCATACTAGAACATGTTTATTGTTACACTCAATTGGCTTTCGTGAATCTAATATATGACTTGTTTTATACTGTAAATCTATCTCATAGAGAAAGTGTTCAATCTTAGTTAGATACGAAGAATTGGTCAATTGTTGTTTGCTTTAATTCCCGATCCACAATTTGGTTGACTGCTTGTTCAAAATTTCTGAGCAGTCGGAAGTCACAGAAATTTCGAGACAATAAACCTGCTCGAAGCGTAGCCATTGATTTCATCATCTCTTGCGTAGTTGGCGGCGTTTCTTCTTCAGGATCTTCCACCTCCTCAATGTCTGGTTCCAAAATATCATGACTTGCATCTTTGAAGGAAATCATTACATCTTCCACTATTTCGTCGTCAGTTTGAATACCGGTGACTTGTAGATTGTCATCCACGGATAGCCATGAAGTCCAAATTTCGATTGGCATGTCCCTTCCATCCGGAAATGTGGGTGGCGAAACAAACCTAATCGGCTTTTCGTGTGGTCCAACAAGCAATCGTGATTTGCACCAACAGTTGCGAATGGTGACTGGATCCACATCCTCCCAAGCATTATTCATCAGCATAATTGCGTCCAACAGATTCATTTTCTTGGCAAGTTCAGGGGCCGACGAATCACTCATGTTGTCTATCTCTCTCAAGATTTTCCGGCACATTTCTCGACGATAAGTTGCTTTCACTGCTTGAATCACGCCCTGATCACACGGTTGCATAAGCGAAGTCGTGTTCGGCGGAAGGAACACTATCTTTATGCTGCTCAAATTTAAGTCTTTCGGATGAGCAGAGCAGTTGTCACAAAGTAGAAGAACTCTTCGATTTTGTCTCACAAGTTTTGTGTTCCAGTCGGTTAACCACTCGGTGAAATATGCAGAAGTCATCCACCCAGCTTTGTTGGGGTATTCAACAGGCAGGGAAGTTCCCTTAAAGCAGCGAGGGTTTTTGAATTTGCCGATTACGAGAATATTTTTCTTTTCGCCGCTCATGGAACAGCAAAATAGGGCGGTAAATCTATCTTTGATTTTCTTGTTTCCTTTTCTTGCGTCATGAATGAATGTCAAAGTTGGATCTGGTAGTGCACGATAGAAAATTCCGCTTTCATCTGCATTCCAAATGTCTTCATCGGAATATCCTTCATGGACCTTAGGCCATTGAGTCTCTAACCACTGTTGGCATGAGACGAGATCTGCGCTTTGTCCCTCTCCATGAAGCTTTTTTGCTGAAGACCTTCTCTCTTCTTCAGACGAGAAAACCAGCCATCTGTTGCCTTGAAACCATCCTTCCCGAGCTTTTCAGCAAGTTCTTTGGCCTTCTCTTTTGCGAGGGGTCCACTCAAAGTAGCGTTCTTCTCCCTTGCATTTGCTATCCATTTTACCACGGCAGTTTGACCGCAAGATCTTTTCCTGACCGCTGGCGCTTCCGATCATTGCCTTGCTGACCTTCGATTGTTTCTCTATCCTTTAGAAGACGACTGAGTGATGTCTGGGAAGTGTTCAATTTGAGAGCGGCTTCTCGTTGAGACAGTTTGGGTAATTGATCAAATTCGCGTAAGATCAGTTGTTTCTCAGAAATTGAAAGGTCACGTCTCTTCATGTTGCCAAATATTTTATCAACTGTAGTTTTTAACATCGGCATGCTGTTTTACCCAGATAATCAACGCACATCAGATCCCCGCCAATCAGATCAGTGTGGGTTGAAATAACTCAGCTAAAAATAGCATCTATGTCATAGCTCATTCCTTGTTGTAGCAAAATTTGATTCAATTAAGCGACTTATGTGATTCGATAAAGCGATGAATTTTCTATGTAGATGTATATTAAAAAAATGGTTCTAGGCAAATCGATTCAATTAAGCGGCTGATTCTATTAAGCGAGATTCCATTAAGCGGCTTCCACTGTACTAGGCAAGTAGCAACGACGACATATTCGTGGAGCGTAAAATTCACAATAAATCTAATCTAGTTAAATACCACACTATCAAAAAGAAATATTCACGACTGGTATTACTGAAAAAAGTTATTTGACAGTAGTATGATATATACATATTTTTGCTATGTGACTTAAAGATCCACATACGGGAGACGTAGGAATGAGGACCAATTTGCATCTGGTCTCGTGTTTAAAACATACCGACAACTTGTATTGCAATGTAAAACAGCCAATCACAGATAGAATAGCTCGTACCGCTACATACCAATCACCTACGAAAGTAAGTAAGATTTCGCATGAAAAACATACCAGATCTCTGTAAGCATACGAGAATCTCGTATCAGATGTTAGTTTCAAATAGTATGTGAGTTTGGTATATGTTTGTATGTAATTTTCGTATCCAGCGATTCATAGTGTTATTTGTCTCCTAGTCACAGAGATAAACAAGAAGCATAGTTTATAACTGTTAGAGAAGAACATTGCTATATGGCGAGGCATCTCGATCAATTATCTTGTGTCAAAAGTCACCGTACATTTTGAATAGACACTTCCTTAATATTCAGAGGCATCAGAGGCGTTGTTCAGTACTTTTCCTGCGTACTTTTCCAAGTGTGATTTTTTACTTGCTTTGAATGTATAAACCCTGTCGATTACTTTTAATATCATATCTTATCACATTTCAGAAACAGATGAATTGAGTTTTGGTGGACATATGTCAGCGAATGAATACCCATATGTGGTCAGCATACAAATTGATGGATATCATTATTGTGGAGGAACTTTGTTCTCAGACACTGCGATTATAACTGCTGCCCATTGTCTGAAGTATTTGTATCGGAACAAATTATCAATATCGAATTATTCAGTTGTCATTGGAACGAACGATTTAAGGGTATGCTTCCAAGATATTACATAAAATCAGCGATACTGAACTGCCACTCTCATCACGTTGCTTTGGACATCGGTACCCTTGAAATCACAGAATTAGATTAATCTACGTGCGCTTCGGTTTCCTAGAGAGGAAGGGTTATATATTATGTAACCTTAATATCGAAATGGCACATCAATTGCTCCTTCTCGAATGGATAATTCCTGTATCGCTTGCTATTGGAAATGGCAGACAATAAGCTCTCACCATTGGACACCAGAACCAGTGAGAGAGAGAAAGATGCGTGCGTGCTGTGATATCACTTCGCACAGACCAAAACACACATCGCTGTCTTGGCTAGTATTCGATTCAATGTATGCATTATACAGGGAGAAATGCTGAGGAGAGGATGTGAAAACATCAAGTGAACTAATTTTCATTTTTTGATAATAATCGGAAGGGTCAACTTTATGGAGAAAACTTCTGCGCAATGATCTGAATTCTTCGAATCTGAAGGAATTTTGGCAATCGAAGCACATTGCTGGAACTCACATTAATCCGCAAGCGACGCACGACCCTTTTCCTTTCTCCGTAAGGTATTAGGAATTCCTTTTTGCCCACTTAACCCTCAAACTACCATACAAAATTATTGCATTATTTACCAATGGGGTATGTAATACCCCAAATCAATAATTCGTTTCTTTACTTATATTGCGTAATATATGCATAATAATCAAAAATGCCTTTCATCTTCTTCATTTAGATCTGTCGTTTGCGCTCATTTTTGTTTTATCTACATAGTTGCTACATGTACAATTGTGGCTCCTGAATCAATGGCTCCTGCATAACATCGCACTCGTTGTCATCCATAGCAATCTGATTTGTATCTGATCGCTACTGCCTTTGTTCTATTGTTTGTTCAGCCATTTCACTATTTCAGAAAGCACTCACAGTCTATTGTTATTGAAGTCTGTTTTATCAACGGATGTGCCTGAGGGAAGTTTTCAGTCAATAATGCTTATTATTCAGATTCAATAGCATTTCAATGACGAATGAGAGGCTTCCTATTGAGATAGAAAATTCGCGATAAACCTCTGACGGTGAACAAACAGTGAGTGGTTTCATTTACATAAATGGCGCGTCGTCTAATGACTGCAGAGTTAGTGGCTCAACAAATTCTTGAAGATTCCGGTGAAAGTGACTTAGACTCTCCATCTCCACATTCTGTAGACGATTACGTTGAAGATGCCATAATTTCTGATCCAAACTCCGACGATTCTGACGACGATTTAGTGTCCAACTTCGTTGAAGAAATTCATCTCCAAAATTTACTATTCATCGCACGTGATGGCCACATATGGAAGAAGACACCTATTGCTCCAAACATCGGACGAAGACCAGCTTATAACATCGTTCGCGAAGCGCAAGGTCCCACACGATCCACACGCCATCAATTGTAAACACGATCGTTGAATGTACAAACAGAGAAGGAACTTTGCAAATCGAAAGTTGGAAAGACACTGACAATGACGAATTATACGTTTTCTTTGCACTGTTATTACTTATCGGAGTGTACAGAGATAATAACTCAAGTATTTCTGAATTTTGGAGTCACGACGATGGAAGAAAAATCCTCAATAAGTCCATGAGCCGCAACAGATTTACCGATCTCCTTCGCTCCATTCGCTTCGATATACGTTCAGAAAGAGACGCAAATGATAAATTTTCACCAATCCGAAAAATTTTTGAACTCATTGTGACAAAATTTCGATCATCATACCGACCAGGCATCAACGTAACCGTGGATGAGCAGCTCGTTACATTTAGGGGGCGTTGCGGATTCAAAATGTTTTTGAAAGATAAGCCTGGAAAATATGGCATCAAGCTTTGGGCCTTGGTTGATTCTACGACATCCTACTGCCTAAATCTTCAACCATACGTCGGACGAATTGGGTGGAGGCCTGAACAAGGACAAGGTGAAAGAGTTGTCCTCGAGCTGACAGATTACCTGTCTGGAAGTGGACGCCAGATAACTTTTTCACGTCGCTATCACTATGCCAATCATTACTGAGAAACAACTTGACGTACAACGGGACACTTCGTCAAAACAAGGCGTACTTGCCTGCCGAATTTCATCCCAATCGACAAAGAGACGTTCATTCAAGTGTTTTCGGTTTCACAGAAACAACAACCATCATTTCATATGTTCCGAAACATGGACGAGCTGTCACTCTCATGTCCACTTTGCACAAAGACTCGGAAATATCGAATATTCAGCAGAAACCGAGGATGATTGTCGACTATAACAAATCAAAAGGAGGAGTGGACACTTTAGATCAGCTTGTCCGCACTTACAGCTCAAAAAGGAAGACAAATCGCTGGCCTTTTGCAATCTTCTGCAACTTGTTGGACATCTGGTGTTACAACGCGTTCGTTATTTTCCTTCATACAAATCCTGATTTTCAATGTGGAAAATCTCACAAGAGGCGACTCTTAGTAATAGGAAGAAGACCGTTCCAGGCCAAGACAAATTCAGAAAAATTGGTATTTTTAAAAACGACTAAATTCATGAATTTTGGTCATTTTTTCAGGTTATGAAGACCTAAATTCATAAATCTAGGCGTTTTTAAAAATACCCAATTTTTCAAATTTTTCAAAATCTCAAATTTGTGATTATGACATTTTACACCCCCCTTAAAATCATGACCGGTCCAGGACACCGAAAACCATAAAAGTTAAGAAACTCAAATTTGAGAATTACCATTTTCACCCCCTTAAAATCATGACCGTTCAAGGACACCGAAAAAAATCATAAAAGTTAAGAATCTCAAATTTGTGATTATGACATTTTACTCCCAAAATCATGACCGTTCCAGGACACTGTAAATCAGAAAAATTGGTATTTTTAAAAACGTCTTTTAAATCCATTTTTCAGGTTTTAAAATATGAGATAACTAAAATTATGTGACTAAAAATATTTCTTTAAAAATGGAAGAAACAAAAGTGGAAGAAACCGCAAGAATATATCCTTCGTTATCATATGAACGTAGTTCTACTTTAATGGACATTGAAAAAATGAACAAAGAAAAACATAAAGATAGAGTACGTTATATGAAAGATAAGGAATCTCAATTATTATTAAGATTAGAGCATTATAAAAAATTAAGAAATAGATGGTCTAATCTTAAGAATGTAACACAAGTAATTGGCATATTCTTAACAATAAGTTTAGGTGCTTTAACAATTGTTATATCTTCAGGTGTTTTAGTAATTCCAGTAGTTGCTACAGCTTTAACAGGTACGGGTGTTTTTGCAACTTCACTTGTTACAATGTTAGATAAATCTTTAATGACTAAGAAACGAAAATCATTAAAAACTAAGCATTTACATATTAAAGAATTCTATGACAAATTGCATTACTACTTTCAAAGAGTATGTGATGATAATGTTATTACGTTAGATGAGATTGAAAAATTTGATCAAATAGCTAATGAAGTAAATCAAATATAATTTCAATTACAGTCAGAAAAAGTTGATGATAAGAATAAACAGGATGGCAAAATTTCTAGTGATGGTAAAACTTTTACTGATGGTAAAATTTCTAATGAAGAAAATGATAAAGTTTTTTTAGAAGATCTAAAAACTTTAAGCGAAAATTTAAGCAAAACTTTATTAAACAAAACTTAAAACGAGAAAACTTTAAACGAAAAGATGTCAGACAATAAAGCAATAAAAAAATAATTTGTTCAGTAAAATGTTTTTGTTGTATTCCAATGTTACCACAAAATTCAAATATTATATTTTAAAAAATGGATAAAATTAAAGCTGATAATCAAAAAAATATATAATAATATATAAAAATATAATGTAAAAAAATGGATAAAATTAGAGCTGATAATTCTAAAAGAATAAAACAATTAGAAGAGTTAATAAAACAAAGAAATACATGTATTATGAAAGAAAATCATCTTCAACATAGAATGATAAAAGCTGGTATTCAATCTGATATGTTTGAAAAAATGCAGCAAACCGAGCAAGTAAAAACTGATTTTGAAAAAACTATGAAACCATTTAAAACTCTTGAAAAAGAACTTACAAATAATGATAAACAAATTGATATAACAGATCCAGAGCACAAAACTATATTAGATGACTATGGATTACTAGAATCAAACATTAATAAGAAATTACCAAAATCTATGCAATTTGAAAATTCTATTTCAGTTATAGATGGAAAAACAATACCTAGATTTTATTTCGGACAAAAATAAATATTTCCACAACCTTTAGAGGTTTAATTTTTTCACCAGATAAATCTCCTTTTAGTTTAGATAGAAATTTTGTTGATCTTTTAAGAGGAGCAGATTTAAATAATTATGCTGTAGGAGATCTCATAAAATATAAAGCTATGTTAGATAGAGTTGGCGCAGCAAAATCTCTTAGACGTTATAAACATTTAGAAAATTTATTATCAACGGGAGTTAAAGTAGGAAAAGGTTTTAAAACAGAAACAACTGTATTTTTACCAGATGATCCACAAGAATTACTAAATAGATTAAATATTTTAATATCGGCAATAAAAGAAGGACATAATTCTAGTTTCAATGAAATTCATGCTATATTGAAAAGACTGTTAGAAAAGAAGATTCTAAATGAAGAGGATTATAAAAGTATAGCTGAAATATGTTATCAATTTTTTTATAGAAAATGTTTATTTAAAATTTTACCTAAAAAATGTCTTCGAGAGAATTATCATCAGTAGATTTTGACAAAATTAATAATCATTTAGAAAATTTAACAGAGATTTTGGGTTCATCAAAATTTAGTACGACGTTAAAAATTATAACAACTACTTCATCACACACTTGTAATTTAGAACCCATTCTACATTTGGAACAAAATAAAAATTATCAAATTGCATTGACTAGTTTCTCCACATTTAACACTATTCAAAACGTTATCAAAGATGTGACTGACCAATTTAGATATTCTACTGATAAATGTAAAACATGGAAAATACTAACTTTTCTTCCTGGTTCTTACGAAGTTGAATCAATATCAAATGAAATTAAGAGACATTTAGGTATACCATTTAAAGATAAGAAACAATTACATTTTGCAGTTGGACCGGCAGTTAATAAATTTTCTCTTACTTTAGACGAAAATCATCAAGTTGATTTTAATCATGATAGATCATTGTCAAAGCTATTAGGATTTAATAAACAAACCTATAGTCAAGGTTATCATTTAAGTGAGAAGATTCCAAAAATAACTGAAATAAATTCAATTGTTGTACATTGTGACATTATTGAAGGAGGATATATAAATGGTAAATTGTCAAATTTAATATTCAGTTTTCCAGCTTTTAGTGTACCTATTGGTTATAGATTAAATGTATTTCCACAAACATTAATATATTTCCCTATTACAAGAAAAACTATTAACAACATTAACATTAGAATCACTGAAGAGAAAGGACAAGAAATAAATTTTAGAGGTGAAGAGATTATGATAGATCTTTTGGTTCGGGAGGTATAAACTCCCACGCGAAGCTAGAGAAGTTTAATTTTCTTCTTCTTCTTATTATTATTATTATTATTATTATTATTATTCTTCTTCGTTAAAAACAAAAAATAGAAATAAAATAAAAATAAAATTTTTTATTAAAAATGAGTGAAGAACTACCATTAAATAAAAAAAAACTTAAATTTAATCATCATCCAAATTTATCTAATAAAGTTTTGTCAGTTATTTGCGGAAGATCAGGTTGTGGAAAAGCGTATCCATTATTTAAAATTTTAACGACACCAAACTTTTTGGATTATAACAATCTTATAATGTATACAACAACAGCAGAACAACCCGTCTATCAATTTTTAAAATATGGATTTGAAAATAATCTTTAAAAAACAGCAATTGCTTCATTATTCAAAGAATATGAAAAATCTGAAGATGAAGAAAAAATAAGTTCGTGGTGTGAAGAAGCAGCAAAAAATAATCAGTTAGTTGAATCCAATAAAAATAAGCATATAAAGATACAATTAATAGATGATAGTGGTAATATGCAAGATCCTAGTAAACTAGATAAAACAATGAAACATTGTGTAATTTTTGATGATTGTGTTAATGATAAAAATCAGTCAGCTCAGAGAAATTATTTCACAAGAGGTAGACATAATAACTGTAGTGTTTTTTATTTAACACAAAGTATGTATTCATTAGATGGAAGTGTTATTAGAAAGAATGCAAATATATTTATACTATTTGAAATAAATGCAAGAAACTTAAGTGATTTGTTAAGAGATTTATGCGTAAGAAATAAAGATGAATTTAAACAATCGTGTAATAATGCTTGGTCAAAAGATTACGGCTTCATTACAATTAATATTGCTAAAAAATTCTGATAGAGTTATAGAACCTTTGTTTATCGAGTGATAAAAATATACAAATATAGTGTTATAATTTTTTTATTTTTATATTTTATATATATATCAAATTTGTCTATCTTAGAAATTAGAAAATTAAAAAGGTAAAGTAGTTATTCCATCAGGTAAAATTTTTCTTTTATCATCAAATGGATCTAGTGCTAATTTATGTTCTTCTTTTAAATACATTTTATGTTTCTTTGAATTAAGTCTATAATTACATGCTTTTTTTATTTCATTATTAAATAATACATTTTTATAATCTTGAAATGTTATTTGATTAGCCACTGATGCCTTTGAAATTCCTTTTAATGTTTTATGTGTTTTAATATTATTAGTTGTATTATAACAATAACATTTAGATTTTAAAAATATAGCTTCTGTTATGAAATCTTCATTTCCTTCTAGTTCATCTTTTACTTTACATAAATCAGAAGGATGAATGATATCTTTTATTTTATTAATTTCTTCATCAAGTGAAGAATTATACGGTATTGTTAATTCTAAGAAAACAGAATCGGTATCTGTAAAGTGTAATTTATAGTTTTTGCCATAAGCAGGTGCTAAATAATCATATATAAATTTATACATAAATAGTTTAGCTAATTCTAATATAGTGAATCCTATAAAATTAAACTTATCATGTTTTACGCTGATTCGACGTAAATGTACAGCACATAGATTATCACTAAATCTAGTAGTTCTTTTGTATGTAGGTTTCCTTGTCAAATTATGAAACCTATCTCTATCATAAACTATTTCAATATTTTGTCTATTACGCACATTTTCTAAAGTCTTACCATAAAATGCATTATTCATTAATTTGAAAAACACGTTTCCAAAATCATCTTTATTTCTTTTAGCTATTTTACGTTTTTCAATATTGATCTCTATATAATTTTTTAACCATTTAGATTTTCTATACTCTAGCTTTCGATGTATTTTAGTGAGAATCATTCCATGTTCTAAATAACAATCTAGCATTCTTCCTTCAACAACATACTTTCCTTTATTACCTTGTGTTAACATAAGTTTTTTAGTTGGTCTGTATTTCTTAGGAATTATAGACTTTTGATAATCTGAAAAATCTTCTATATTGGGAATTTTGTTTTCGGGACAGAAAGGATAATATTTTGTTGCGCCTTTTATATAATCAGGGTATACTAAATCAACTTCATATATAGAACCAAAATTATAATTTCCACCATGTGTTTTTTGATAATCAAGAATATTACACCATGTCATTTCACCTGTTGGTAATTCTTGTATCATGCAAGAAGAATATAAGCTATTAAAATCATAATATAACAAATAGTTTTCTCTCATGATTTCATCAACTGCTGCTTGACCATCTTCATTTGATATAAGTCCTTCTATATTTTGATTAAACAATTTTATAAACTGATCGCTTTCTTCTGGAGATAAAGGTTTCATTATTCCATAATCATCAGGATTTACTTTTTTATTATAACACTTAACATATCTATTACCTAAAACTGATGAAACTCCACCTCTAATTCCAGATTCAAAAAATAATAATTTATCATATGTATTTTCTTTATAATGTTTAAGTTTAACATTTGTATGTTTTAATCCTGCTAACCATGTTAAACCTGGTGTAGAATAACAATAACATGGATCTATTCCGTAATATTCTAAACACATGTCACGAAAGTTTTCAAATAGATCAGCTAGTATTAACACATCTATCTTAAGATATTTCATTGTATAATCATACATTGTTTTACAATTTAACTCTCTCCAATTTTTTTCAGCTTCTGCATAATCTTCTTCAGATAATTGTGATTGTTTTAATGTTGATTTAAATTTATTTATTGGAGGAAGTTTTTGTTCTTTCATTATTTCATTTATTCTATTTATATCTCCAGTTATATATTCATACGGAGATATGCCTTTTAAAGGCTTTAAATTATATTTATTTAATATTTTACATTGTTCAGATTTAAAAGTTTTTCCCATAACATCTAATGAATAAGGAGTAAAAAATCTAAATGCATCTAAAATTCTAATACAACCTAATTGCATTGAAAAATATTCTTCTTCTTGTTTACATAGTACATTTATTTGTTGTTGTTGTAATTTTTCAGATGTAAATAAATCTTTCATTATTAAATGGAAATCATATTTAGAACCATTATAGAAATATAAAGGAACAAAGTTATATCTAAATTTATTAGCATTAAGATTACAAGAATTATGTGCTGTACCTCTATATAATCCATTTAGATGATCATGATCTTTTACTTTGTCGGCAGAGCCGTCGCTTCGCTTATCAAGATATCTACCTCTGCCAGTTATATAATTATTTGTAAATTCTTTTCCACATTAAAAACATTTTATTTCATCATTAAAATGATATTTTTCTTCATCCGTTAATGGAAGCATTGGTATATTTGTTTCAAGCAATTGTGAAAAGCGTCCTTGTAATTCTTCTACTTTCTTTGTAAACATTTCTGAACTATCTTCACCATAGTATTGATAATATTCTGATTTAAATAACTCAGGATAATTTGAATGAATGTACATTCCCCAACATAATGGTTTTTGTTCAAATAAATATTTTTCTTTACTTTGCTCAGATGCACTTTTTTCAGGTGCACTTTTTTCATATTTACAAACCGAAGGTTCTAGTGCTTGGCCCGTGCCATTATCAGAATTTTGTGTTATGTTAACATTATATGCTTCGAAATCACAATATATTGTAAAGGGTACTTTATTTTTGAAATACCATTTATTGTATTCTAAATAATCATCTTTAGGAAAAGTATTTTCAACTGCTTCGTTCTGTTGACAATTCTCCAAATGTCTATTCATTTCATCTCTAGTTCTAAAGCTCGTCATACATTGGAGACAGGGAAAATTAGCATTATCTGAAGTTTTTGTAAATATAGAAACATCTTTACAATATATAAAATTACCCTGATAATATAATATATTCGCTTGTGCTCGTTGTTTTGTTTGTTCTAGTTTTTCAAATTTATCTTGATATATTTCATGTGTTAAGTCGATATATCTTTGTAAATCTTTTTCAGACTGTTGATAATTTTGATTTAATATTTGTAGCTGATAAATATATTCTTTATCATATTGTTCTTTATATTGTTGTTGACATTTTTTTAAACATTCATTTATTTTTTGATTGGTTTCATTGTCTTCATTATTTAATTCTTTATTGTCTTCATTTTCTTCATTATTTTCTTCATTTAATTTTTGAATTGTTTCTATCTTATTTTGATATTTATGGCCATATTCTTGTATTAATATTTTTGTTTGTTGCTGATAATCTGTTTTACATTTTTGTAAACTTTTATTTAAATATTGTAAGTTTTGTTGATATTCTGAAGATAAAGATGAATAATTGTAATCATAATCATAATTATAATTACGTCCTTTATAATTATTATGATTAATCATTATTGGTGATAGTGTTTTAACAATTTCAAATTTTTCAGTACATATTATTTTTCCTTGGTAAAAAATATTATGATGCATGTACTTTCCTCTTTTATTGTATACTATTTCTGATTGACATAAATTTTTATTATTCAAATAATTTTTTTTGAATCTGAGTAAAGTGGAGTAATATCACCAATAGAAACATAATTCACATTTAATTCAAAAACATTTACTTCTATTAAATTTTTATTCTTTTTATGAAACTTTATTAACCTATTATAATCATATGGAAATTCATGTAAGCCATCAGAAAGATCAAATTCATTTATATATTCTTTTTTGTCATAATGACTTAGTCTTTCTTTGTGATATTCTGCAGGATGTAAATGTGCTATAATACTCCACAGAAAACAATAATCATCTTCATTTTTTATGTTAATTATTTGTGGTGAACGAAAAGGTAAAGGAACATAACTACCACCAGTATTATTTTTATATTTATCAATTACTATTTTCTTAGATAGTATTTTAACAAATCTCCAACCAGATTCACGTAACTGGCCTTCAATTATACAATTTTCTAATTTATTAATCATCGATTCAAATATGGGTTGTATATCATTTACATTATGAATTTCTTGCGAATTTGTAAAATGTCCTTGTATTATTTCTTCAGGAATTCCATCAGGTCCATTTTTTGTATAAAGTACTTCCACATTCATATAACATTTGAAAGATTTCTTAAATATTTTGAAAAAGTTTGTTAATACATTATAAAAAGTTTCATCGGTTTCATTATGTTCAACAGATTCATTAAATAAATATTTTATATCTGTTACGGGCGAGGAACTCTCTGGCGAAACCCTAGAACCTTCGGTTCGTTCCCTTCCATCGGTTTTTTTAGTTTCATCAAATTCATCTATTTCGTTAAATTCATCAGTATCGCTAAATAAATATCTTCCATCTGGTACGGGCGAAGCCCTAGAACCTTCGGTTTGTACATGTTCATCTTCACTATTAAAAACTTTTTTATATTCGGAATGTGAATAATCATCAAATATTTTTTTAACTTTTATATCAGTAGGCAATGTTTCTAGATAGTTTTTAAAATTATTTAATTTTAATGTATTTCCTTCATCAACTCGATCTACATTTTGTAAATGCATTTTACTATTTAAATGAGATTGATAATTTCTTTTTGTTAGCAACTTTTTTTCACATAAGACAAAATAAAACTTGGTATTTTCCATTTTTTATTTTTTAAAGAAAAAATTTGTGTTTTAATTTTAGATATAAACATTCTAATATCAAGGTCTTGAGAGTTATTTTATATTATTATATATTTCACGTTCTTAAATTATTTTATTTTCTTTGTGACATTAAGTTTTATCACATTAAGTTTTATCATATTAAGTTTTATCATATTAAGTTTTATCATATTAAGTTTTATCGTATAACGTTTTATCATATAATGTTTTATCAAAAGATAATTTAAATTTATTTTCACTAACTATTGATTCTTCATCATCATCATCAATTGATTCTTCAACATCATAAATTACACTTTTTGGTCTAGGATGCCATTCCCTGATAGGAATATCTAATTCCAAATTATATTCATTATTTGATAATACTATAATTGAAAAAAATATTGGTCTTTTATCTCTTTTGGAAAATTTAATAGCACCACCAAAATCTGAATCATTTTTAGTTTTTATCAAGGATGATAAAATTTTAAATTGATTAGATGTAAATCCTAATTTAAATTTTGTAGACCCGGCACATAGTTGTCTAACAGTATCTTCAACTATTCCATCATTATTATTTTCAATTGTAAGAAAATGAAATTTAGATAAATTTTGATTATATGTAGTATTAATATCATGTTGAGATATAAATTTTTCTTCACTTAAATTTTTATAATTACTAATATTTTTATAATCTTTGTTACCATTCACACCTTTTTCAGATGTTTCAGAATCATCATCTATATTATCATCATCTATATTATCATCATCATTATTATTATAAGATTTTTTAAAATTTTTATTATCAGATTCTTTAAAATTATTATGATTATGATTATGGCCATTGTTAATAGTATAAGGTGTTGTAAACATATAAATTTTCTCTTGTTGAGCTCAACCATTTATATAAGATTTTAATAAATTAATATTTAAATTTGAATATAATCCTATATATGTATCATCATCATATCTTTGTGGCATTTCTGATGTTTCTTTTTTATAAATCGTGTCTCTGTAATAAACTTGGCATAATAACTCTTCATTATTTTTTTTGCTCTCTATATGAATATTATATTGGTTTTGTTCATCAACAAATAATCTAAATTTTTCCTTTGAAAAAGATTTTAATTTTTTAACTAATTCTCTAATATTGATATAATTGATAATTTTAGTTTCTATCCAATCTATCCAATCCAATCTAATTCTACATAAGCCACATCATTATATTTGCTTACAATATCCATAAATTTAATAAATGGATCACCTGGAAATATACAATAATTTGTTTCTATGGAAGGTAAACCTTTAGTCTGTTCTCTAAATATTTCGGCTTGTAATTCAAATAAAATATTTACATCTATGCATGGATTATTATTATTATCAAAACATTTATTTTCAAATCCCGATGATCTCGTCGAATAAAAAGAACAGGATGATACGGGCGAATATATTTTTTAAATTTGCATTTTCCATTTTTTTATTTTTATTAGAAAAAATTTTATTTTTTTCTCATTATATAAAAAAAATTACTTTTTTATTGTTAAAAAATGATGTTACCAAATGTTGGTGGAGGTGCATATATCCCGAATAATCGTGAATTAGAAATAGAAATAGAAAATTATATCATGAAAACTGGAGACGTTTTATCTGGTCCATTGCATCTTTCTATTCTTCCGCAACAAAATACAGAATTAACAAATAAACAATATGTTGATACACAAATCAATGACTTAAAAGAAAAATATATCAACCATGTTATGGTTCCACTGATGAATGAATTAAAGTTGCTGAAACTTAATGACAAATCATTAAACGAAAAATTATTAAAACTTGATAAAAAGGATAGAGAGCTAGAAGCAGATATAGCAAAACTTTTTAAAAAGATTTCAGAACAATCAAAAATTTTAATATTACTTTCTATAAATTTAAAATCTGCAGTCATTAAAAATAAACATCAGATAAAAATGTTAAAAGAACAATTAGAAGATGAAATAGAAAAACTTCCTGAAAGAATTAAAAAAAATTTAAAGCAGTTACAAACTACATTCCAAAAAAGTGTTGATGAATTAAGTTCTAAAATTACTCAACAAATGAAAAAGATGAATAGAATAATAAATGAAGTAAACTCACTTAATAAAAAAGTTGATGAAATGAAAAATCTTAAAATCAATTTAGAAAATGAATTAAAGAAAAATTTACAAGAAAACTCTAAAGAAAATAAAGAACAGTTAGATTCTGTTAAAAGACAATTAGATGTTCTTAAAATTAAGTTAAAAGCTCCTAAAACGGCATTGAAGATTAATCAGCAGAAAATGCAACTTAATAGTAAAGAAATTAAAGTACATCCCACGCTGCTTGACGCAATAGATAAAGTGCAACAGAAAATTAATAAAGTTATCTAGAATTGTTGACCATTCACAAACGTAAATCTTGATCGGTCCTTTTCCAGAGGCTTTAGCCGATGACGCACGTACATCTTGATAGAACATTGTTCAGCGGCTTTAGCCGATCGGACCAAAGGTCCTCAGGTTACTAACCAATCGTAAATATTTTTTCCCAAAAGTCAAATTTAATCCTAAAAAATGCCTATAATTTATAAACACAATCTTAAACATTTTGCTTCAAATCAAAAAATTGCTCATGAACCATCTATGAAATCTGTTTACCATTATGACAGTGTAGAAACAATTCAAAAAGAAGGGGATGGCATCTTTTCTGGTATTGGAAGTATCGTTAACTTAATTAAAAATAATAAAGATTTGATTACATCTGCTATAGGTAGTACAGCTAGTGCAATATCAAATGCTGTTAAGTCACAAAACGAATTAAAACAATTAGAAACTATTCGTAAACTTAAGAATGACTCTGAAGAACTAAAAAAATTAAAAAAACTTTCAGAGGAAACAAAAAACAAAATTGCGAACAGCTGTAGGGTCTGATAGTAAAAAGGGGAAGAAAACAGGCGTAGCCATAGAACGTTCAATTGAAGAAATAAGAGGTAGTGGTGTGAACAGCAACCTTCGGTCTAACCAGCAAAGCTGTAGCGGAGCTGGTCTAGCAAAATTCTAAAATTATATTTTAGTAAAGTTTTTTTAGTAAAATTTTTTAGTAAAATTTTTTTAGTAAAATTTTTTTAGTAATTTTTTTAGCAACACTTTTCTGTGTATGAGAAAAGCAAAAAAGTCAAATTATTTTTTTAAAAATTTCTTCTCTTATCGAAAATAAATTTAGATGAGACGATCCTCCCTTCGTCAGTTACAATCAAAAAAAGAATGACTATATAAGAATTGCTATGAATCCCGGATCTTCCAGTAGAGTACATACTGGAGGAGATTTAATCTTTGAAGTTGATAATCAGCAGAGTTATTTATATTTACCTGATTCCTTTTTACACTGTGAATATTCTTTATATAGTGATGCTAATTTTACAACACCATTACCAGATAGCGATAATTTTGCATTAGAGAATAATTTCTTTCCAAGATTATTTACACAAATGCGTTTAGATGTTGCAACTCAAAATATAGAAACAATAAGTGATTCTCCAGGTATAATTGATACAATGCTTAGATTTGTAACAATTGGTGAAAATAATAAAAAGTATGAAATCGAAGGTTGGTTTCCTGATACTAATGATGGTATAATTGTTGATGATTTAACTCACGCTGGAACAGATGCAGCAGGAATTGCGAAAGATGTAGAAAATATAGCAAATCATTTAAATAAAATAAACAATAGTGCATATAAAGAAAGACGTGAATTTAACAAGAAAAGTAAACAGACAGTAAATTGGTAATTGTCTCAATTATTCGGATATTTAGATTATGATAAAATATCATATCAATTAAAATTTAAATTAATAATTCATCGTACAGCAAATAATGAATTAATCTTTTTTGGTAAAACTGGAAAAAAAGCATATTTAAAAATTGATAGACTTGAATGGTGGATTAAGCATATTACTCCTAGTTTAGAGGTTGAAACAGCTATTGCAAAAAGATTAAATACTAACAAACCAATTCCAGTAAATTTTCTAAAGCGTACTGCTAGTTCAGTAACTTTTTCAGAGCAAAGATTTAACTGGCATTTTACTAGAACTTCGAATACTCCAAGATATTTATTACTAACATTTCAAAGAAATAATTCTCCAAGTTTTGATAAGAACAATAATCTTTTTCATATTGATACTATTAGAAGTTTACAAGTGTCATTAAATCAAACCCGATATACAATTGACCCATTAAGATTCGATGATACCAATAATCAATTTATGGAAAGATATGATGCTTATAGAAATCTTTGTATAGAATTTGGAGTTGAACCACAATTAACTCCTGGAGATTGGAGACATTAATATCCTGTTTTCTGTTTCGATTTAAGTGAACAATCTGAAGATATTATCAAGACTGGTTGTGATGTAACAATTAATATTGAAAAAAAGATTCCACAACTTCATTGATGGCTTATGGTTTATTGCTAGAAGATGTAAAATATTCTATTGAAGTTCTTAATGGGAAGATGGCTAGGATAGGTTAATTAAAATTTTTGGTAACTTAAAATTTTTTAGTAACTTAAAATTTGTTCTTAAGTTAAAAATTTTTCATAACTAGAATAGATTAAAATTTTTCGTAACTTAAAATTTTTTATAACTATAATAGATTAAAATTTTTCATAACTAGAATAGATTAAAATTTTTCGTAACTTAAAATTTTTGACAACTATAATAGACTAAAAATTCTAAACTTAAAAATTTTCATAACTTGAATAGATTAAAAATTTTCGTAACTTAAATTTTTTTTATTAAAAATGTCGGAAGCGAAAAGTAATAATAATAAAACTGTTGAATTAAAATTACGTAATATTGTTGACAAAATACCCCTAAAACTATTACTATTAATAAAAAAAAGTATTACATAAGTAAACCAATGATAGAGAATATTCAATTACAAGAAGAAAAGAGCGGCGGAATTCTCCCATTAATTCCTCTAATAATAGGTGGCATAGCAGCAGCAGGAAGTGTTGCAGGTGGGACAGCTGGTATTGTACAAGCAGTAAATGAAAATAAATCAGAAAAGGCAGCATTAGAAGAACAAAAACGTCATAATAGAGAGTTAGAGAAAGTTGCTAAGGGAGAAGGAATAGTAGATAATTTTATTAGTAAATTAAAATTAGTTGATGAAGCAAAACGAGTTCTTAAAAACATTCTAAATAATGTTGATGATTTAATAGAAATTAAGGAAACTAAAGATGGTTCTGGAAATATCTAAGTCCTAGTATGATTCGGTAATAACCTCAGGACCTATGGTTCTATTAGGTAAAACATGTATTTTATCTTTAAAAATGAATTCTACAAATTCCGAAAATTTAATTTAATTAAAAATTGCTAATTTAGATTTATTGAATTATCTCTTAAAAGTACATAAACCCCTAAATTGTCAGCATAGCGGAGGTGATTCAACTTCGTTGTATTCCGGAGGTGACATACAAAAAACATTAAAAAACTTTCCTTGATTCATTTGGAGTAAATATTCGAAAAAAACAATTTCCTGGTCATTCATATACCGGTCCAGGATCTCGATTAGATATAAGACTAGATGAGAATAATAATCCAAAACCAGGTGAAGAACCAATAAATAGAGTAGATGCAGCTTACAGACATGATTTAGCTTATCGAAATCATGATCTAAGTTCTCGACATGTAGCTGATAAGAAAATGATAGAAGAATTAGATAGTATTCAAAATCCTATATTTAAGGAAAGAATTGAAAGAATGTTTGTTAAGAAAGCTTTACAAGCTAAAATATTATTCGGTCAGGGTATTGATCCGTCAGCAAATGAAACGACAGCAAAGCTGTCTGAGAGCAACGCTCGAACCTACGCGTCTGAAATGTCGAATGACCTAGGACGCTATGCGTCCGAAATTCATAAAGAATGCAGAAGGCCTAAATATTTATTGAAAGTAAAGTATTTAATAAAGATGATATTTGGAGTGCTGATCTTATTCATATGCCGAATGATTCTGATTATAAATACGCATTGACCGTTATAGATTTATATGCACGATACGCTTGGGTAAAGCCTTCAAAAAACAAAAGTGGTCTGTCAGTTAAATATGCGTTTGAAGAAATCTTTAAAGAAAATAATAGAACACCAAAGAAGCTATTCGTTGATAAAGGGTCCGAGTTTTACAATAGAAACGCAAAGCCACTATTTGAAACTGTTTATTCCACAGAAAATGCAGGAAAAGCTGTAGTAATTGAGCGATTCAATAGATCATTGAAAAATAAAATTTTCAAAAAAGTTACTGAGCAATGAAATCAGCAATGGTTGAAGATATTACCAGGAGGTGTAGATGAGTACAATAAGATTCATTCAGGTATTGAAGAATGCTTCTAACGAACCTGATTTAATACGAAAGAAAATATTCGAAAATAATTATTCGAATAAGAGTAATCCGAATTTGCAGAAACTTAAGCCGAAATTTAAGATTGGAGATAGAGTTAGAATATTTAAGTATAAGAATAAATTTGAAAAAGGATTTGTTGGCTATTGGACTAAAGAAATATTTGAAGTTTGCAAAATAAATCAAACTTATCCGATTACTTACGAAATCAAAGATTTAGATGATGAAGATATCAGAGGCCGATTTTATCAAAATGAATTACAACGAAGCGAGCTTTAACCTTTAGGTGGCGCTTTAGCTAGCTAGCTTCGCTTGATTTTTAATTATCATTATTATCATTCAATTCTAACATAATATCAAGAAATGGTACTCCTTTTTGTAATTTAAATAAAACATAAAGACATAATTGACCACAATAAGTAGTTCCTGGTTTTTGAATTTGAAACGTATTATAAGTTCCATTTCCAAGTATTTCTCTTACTTCATTTGTAGGTGGAAGTCCATAAGAGTCGAACCAATAGTTCTCAGCCTCCAGGCGGTCAAAATAATAATTATCTCCGTTTATATTTCTTTGTCCCGCTGACCAATGTACTCCTTTTTCATATGATGTGTGAAGATTTGTTATGAAATTTATAGTTGGAACTTTGTTCCGGGAACTGAAGGTTCCTGATGGCTTATTTTTAATCAATTGTAATTCGTCTCTCATCAATATGTGAAAATTCTTTATTCCCAATTGATTTGCGATTTTCTTTAGATCAAAATTTGTAGTTGTTTGCGTTCCATATAATTTTAAAAACTCATTTATGTTGCTCATTTTATAATAAAAAAATTTCTTATAGGGACCCCTAGAAGTCAGAAGAGGGGGGGTATTGATCTAAAACTGTCCCATAATGATGACTTTCCTTACTACTTATTCGATTTTGAAATGATTTAATTTAATCTAAATTAAAAAGTGAAATTGTAAGTAATCGGTTTATTAGCAGAGCTAGTGCTTCGCACATCTTTAATCTACTGCAATTCATTTCTCATCAATATGTGAAAAATCTTTCTTCCCAATTGATTTGCGATCTTATTTAAATCGATATTTGTCGTGGTTTGTTTGCCGTATATTTTTAGGAAGTCTCTAATGTTACTCATTTTATAATAAAAAATTTCTTATAGGGACCCCCTAGATTTAAAAAACTGTCTCATAATGATGACTTACTACTTCGATTTTGAAATGATTATATTATAATTATTCTAATCTACATTGTTTTACATATTTCCATTTTCTTCATGAACTTCATTTGTTAATATGTTTCATCGTTAAAATGATTGTTTAAAATTGCTATAACAACTAACCCGCATATCGCCGTTTATGCGTTCTAAATTTAGAAGAAGAATTGGTTAATTGTCACTGCACTCTAATGTGCTTAAACTATTCATGACTTCACAATGGGAAGTACTTTTAATCAATACAAGAGAGGAAACGTTAAAGGAATTTTGCAAATGGATTTCTAAAACTGAATTTGAAAAACAGATTTTGAAACCAGATATTGAGAACTGATTCTGAAAATAATTTACGTAGGGGTAAATTGAAATGTCAAAAGTTCACGCACGCGTAAAATGAAATGTCGAAAGTTTACCGATGGGTAAATTGAAATGACAAGAGATTCCACGATAATTTTAGGGGAAAGTTGTTAGATGTTTTCCGTTGCTAGAACAATAAATATCTCTCTTCAATCTCTCTCTTCAATCTCTGTCTCTCTTCAATTATCAGCCAGTGTACGGGTTCATTGAATAATTTTGAGTTTATGAGTTACAATGATCTTCTAGTTCACACAATTACTACTTTAAATAATGTTGAGAATACAATAACGAAGAATGTCTAAGTAATAATTGCGTCTTCTTAATTTATCATAATGCTCTAATCTTAATAATAATTGAGATCCATTTCACTTGTTTTTAATTGAGATAACGAAGGATATATTCTTGCGGTTTCTTCCACTTTTGTTTCTTCCACTTTTGTTTCTTCCATTTTTAAAGAAATATTTTTAGTCACATAATTTTAGTTATCTCATATTTAAAAACCTGAAAATGGATTTAAAAGACGTTTTTAAAAATACCAATTTTTCTGATTGACAGTGTCCTTAAAAGGTCATGATTTTAAGGGTGAAAAAGGTCATAATCACAAATTTAAGATTCTTAACTTTTATGATTTTTTCGGTGTCCTGGAACGGTCATGATTTTGGGAGTAAAATGTCATAATCACAAATTTGAGATTCTTAACTTTTATGATTTTTTTCGGTGTCCTTGAACGGTCATGATTTTAAGGGGGTGAAAATTGTAATTCTCAAATTTGAGATTCTTAACTTTTCTGATTTTACAGTGTCCTTGAACGGTCATGATTTTCAAAGTAAAAAATGATTTTAATCTCAATTTTGAGTTTCTTAACTTTTATGATTTTCGGTGTCCTGGACCGGTCATGATTTTAAGGGGGGTTTAAAATGTCATAATCACAAATTTGAGATTTTGAAAAATTTGAAAAATTGGGTATTTTTAAAAACGCCTAAATTTATTAATTTAGGTCTTCATAACCTGAAAAAATGACCAAAATTCATGAATTTAGTCGTTTTTAAAAATATCAATTTTTCAAAAAATGGTACTTTTTAAATGGACTAAATTTATGAATTTAGGTCTTAAAACCTGAAAAAAGGGTTCAAATTCATGAATTTATGTCGTTTTTAAAAATACCAATTTTTCTGAATTTGTCTTGGCCTGGAACGGTCTTCTTCCTATTACTACTCTTTATCCTTGAAATGTAGAAGTCTCTGCTACCAAGTCATGAAACTGAACCAATCATGCAGCCCGTCTGTGCTCCTTCTGAATACAAGTATACTCGATGCAAATTTTGCCCACGTCAAAAAGACAAGAAAACAAAAGAGCGATGTGTCTCGTGCAAAATTCCAATTTGCAAGGAACACACTGTCACGACTTGTGCGAATTGTCATCTACCGACTGCATCAAATTGATGCGCTTTGTCGGCCTCTCCAAAGTGTTTGGCGTTTCTTATATTCGAATATTCTTCAGCAGAGAAGCCCTATTTCACAAAAAAATCGTTTGCGGCGTCTGTAATACTAAAAATTGTAATTCGTTTTTTGGTTACTTCACAATACAAAATGTCATTGTGATAAAAACAAAGTATTTTAGAAAATAATAATTGGGTTATCTGGGGATATGATATGATAACCTATCGGGATATGATACGTTATGACTGGGTACGAATTTTGGAAACATATAAAAAGCGAAAATTATGTGCATATGTATGTTATACGAGCTGTGATATGATATGATATGATTTGATATGGGGATATGATATATATAATATGAAATGAGAATATCATATGATATGAAATGACAGAGTTCAAAGTTTGGAAAAATATGAAAAGTGATACACAAAAAATGGGGTATACGATACCCCACTGGTAATTTACGCAACACAATTTTAAAATTAAAATTGCAATGTCATTTCAAATCAAAATGAAAAATTTCTCATACATAGATGGACAACTCGATTAGATGAAAAGTCCAAAAAATTCAACGCAGACAAAAAACATACCAAGCAATGAGGGTCACTTCAACATACGAATGGGGTAAAATATACCCCATGGTAGTTTGAGGGTTAATAAGTTCCTCGATGTGCCGTCGATTTCGAATTAGTCATACTTCTAGCAAACCGAAGCAGATAAACAAAATATTTAATTCTATGGGTGAAATTGTAAATCACTTACAGTCCACTCTCGATATAAGCAATCTTTCGATGTTAGCGACACGGTAGGTTGGTTCCTGCCGAATTGATAGATATCTGACTAGTTCTCGATAACAGTGATCTCTTGATACAGCCGGTCCCAGGGTGTCGCTTATATCAAGAGTCGACTGCATCTGCTTAAAACCGCATGGCGTTGCTTTGGGCGGCGGTACCATTCAAATTGTAAATCATTTATCTGCACACAAAATCATATAGCATCAGCCATTTTTTCGTATTTGTCCGGATGCACGCACACTGAATTAGTCATAAGCCACAAGCAAATCACGTCACGATCCTCCATGAGCCATTAGCCATAGGTCATTTTGACAGTATTTTTCTCTGGATAGATAATAATGCAAGCAGCCAGAAGAAGTAAAGACATCATTGCTTGCCATAGAAATGGATTGTTTATTTGAAGTTGACTAGAATGGAAATTGACTCAAGGTCGCGGCACATTCGGGGGAACTTAGTTGGGGCATGAACCACCAATGAGAAGCTTAGACTGAAGCATGTGACTGATTCTAAGTCAATGATTCAACCGCTGACAAGTGTATCTAAATGAAAATGCATGCGATTTATGTGCCACTATTGTGTATTGCATGAAACTGAACTTCCATTCTAGAGGTTTTATTATCATCAATTTCTATGTTGCATGCAATGGTAGCAAACAATAGACATTGACATAGATATTTGTATCTCTTTGGCTTGTGTGATTGGCCAAGCTCGCGAAAGATAGACATCAACCGGTAAATATCCTGAACAATTACTAAAACGAGCTCATTATTGATTCAATATCTATGGCCATGACGTATTGCTTACATTCTCCACAACATACAGCTCAGCTGAATAAGCGTCGCAATATCATTTACCGCTGTTTTATTAGATTTCGCATGTTGTAGATCCTCTGTAAAGCATGCATACCAACCCATGTTCGGTCAATTCACATTGATTGGATAGTGCATCGACTTATTGATCAGAAGTCGCTTCCTTTGTACAACAATCGGATTGGTAGTGCTAATAGTCCGTCAACCAGAACGAGTTTCTGCAGGGAACGAGGCCGAAAATAAGACTTTCACAGAATGATGTACACCCTAGGCCTACTACGAACTCTGCCGAGTTCTAGTGAGTTCCTCTTCTTGTCAGACAATATCAAAGAAAAAGACATGTCAATCCATTGGTACGCAAATTGCAGTTTTTGGCTAAAATGAAATATTATATGCTTTCTCTGATTAAACGAGAAGTACTCAGCCCAGAGTCATAATTTTTGAATGGACTGTCTTCAGGTTACTACTGCCTATGATGTGCATGCGCTTTTATCATACATCTAATCGGCAATGCATGTGAGAATGTGGTTGAATATCGATAGAGTAGCTCACAATGTTTGTGTTTGCCGACATTAAGAGGCTCGCCAAATCTAAATGCGTTTAGCTATATAGACAGGGGCACAAGAAAATGAAAGGAAATGACCTGAAGACATTCCATGTCAAAAATTATGACTCTGGATTTAGTACGTTTCGTTTAATCAGAGAAAACATAGAAAATTTCATTTTAGCCAAAAACTGCAATCTGCGGCCCATTGAATTTACATGTGCTTTCCTTTGATCCTGTCTGACAAGAAGAGGAACTCACTCGGCAGACAATTATGATCGGAGGACCCAACATTATCGAGATAACTTTTGCGCAATGATCTGAATTCTTCGAAGCTGAAGGAATTGTAGCGATCGGACATTTTGAAGGAATTCACAGCAATCCGCATGTCGCGCACGGCTGTCTCTCTAAGGCATTGAAAATTTCCTTTTGCCCACTTATTAAGTTCCTGCATGTGCCGTCGGTTTGAATCATTTCTAGCAAAGTGATACGCTTAATCAATATAATTCTTCGCCTCTGACTGCTTAATATTTCAATTTCAGGCTGCCCCTAGTAACAGCAAAAGTTTTCGACACGCAGTCAACCAATACAAAATCCACAAATCATTCGTGAATGGATCTGCGTCCTACGATGTTGGCCTTCTATTTCTCAAGAATGCCATTAAAATGGATTGGAAAAATTTCATCAACTTGACCGCTACTTCAACTATTAATAGATTCAGTGACTGCAAAATAGTCGGATGGGGGAAGACTGACAATCTCGCGACTGATTCTAGTCAATTGCTGCGTGAAGTGAGTGCTTTCATACGTAGAAATTCCTTTTGCGGTATACGTGGCGACATAGAGGTACAGAATCCGAAGAACATCCATTCCAAAATGGCACAAAAAAAGCAAAATAGACATTTTTAACCACAGAGAAAGTATATGATAGGTGCAGTATCAAATCAAAGCAAATGTCAGCATACAGTAAAATTCTTAAATCAAAAGATTCAGCTTTTTGCGAAGATAACGCACCTGCAGTCTAAAAAAATATTTGATCACTTTTAACAAAATCAAACTTTTGCAAATTATTCCTGTGTTTATATACTAGTGATTTGGTACCTCTATAAAGGTAGAATATATACTCATTGACAAAATTTTTTAAACATTTACTTCAACTTCTTTCTTTTTGACTGATCTATATACATGTATGTATGATACCTTGATAATTTAGTCACAATCTCCACCAAGCCGCTAGCACAGAAAAACAACGCATGTATCAGATTCAACTTTAATAGCGCGTGTGCCCCCTCTAGCTCCAATACATTCAGTAATCCGACATGGCATAGATTCACAAAGTTTCTGAATGAAGGATGTTTCAAGGAGAAGCCACTGCCCTGTCAGTCTTTCAGAGAGAATCTTCAGGGACACTGGTGGAAGTGAATAGCGGTCTCTCACTCGCCGCCCAAGCTCGTCCCATACTTGTTCAATGGGTGACAAGTCAGGTGAGCGTGCAGGCCAGTCAAGGGTTTGAATGTTCAATCTCCTAACAGTGGCAATGACAGCCGAGGAGTGATGTGGTCTTGAGTTGTCGTCTTGGAAGACGAGATCCTCCACCCTGACCATTGGGGCAACAACAGGAAGCACAATTTCATTGAGATACCTCTCTCCAGTCAACGTGCCTTTGATGATGACTGCTGTCGTTCGTCCGCCATGCCAAATGCCACCCCACAGCATAACACTTCCACCACCATATCTGTCGTGTTCTTTAATACCGCATGTGGCAAAGCGTTCACCTGGAAGACGATGCACTCTGACACGACCGTCATTGAAATCCAGAGTGAATCTCGATTCATCGGTCCACAAGACTTTCTGCCAGTGATGGTCATTCCATGAGCGATGGACATCACACCAGGCAACTCGTCTTCTGCGGTGCTCAAAACTCAATGGAATTAGGACAGCTGGTCGTCGCGATTGAATTCCAGCTTCTCGCAATCTTCGGTAAGCCGTTCGAACGATACAGTCTACATTTGAGGCACTCTTCCAGTGTACGACTAGCTTTGGGACTGACACAAATCTATTCCTCTTTGCAGCTAAAACTAGACGTGCGTCTGTCGTTCCTGCAGACTTTCTTGGTCGATCAGATCCCTTCTTCTTTTTAACAACTCCTTCTGCTTTCCATCGACTACACCACCTCCAAACAACGACTCTCGATAGTTGCAGCTCTTCGGCAACACTCGCACAACTTCTACCACAGCGAATCATTCCAGTAGCCATACCTCTGGTAAACTGATCGTGTGCCATTTTATTTTACAAAAGCTGGATTTCAGTTCACGTTTATGTTCAATTTGTAAAAGCAATCGTGACAGTTGTATCGATATCAAAATTTGAAATTTGACCACCATAGATCTTTCTCCATTCTCTAATGTGTTGAAAGGGACATAGAAAGCGAGATATTGCATCATACCTGAGAAAAAAAATGAAACAAACTTCAATTCAAGCCAATGATAGTTTGTTTCATTAATTATGTCAATGAGTATATATATATATATATATAATACATGATATTCATAGCCATCCTATCCCAGGAGGGCTTTAAGTTGAGCTGCATAGCCTTTAGATGGAAAAATAATGACCTGCTTCAGTAGACTATATTTGCATCAATATCAAACCTCAAATATCATGAACATAGAAAAAGACAAAATAGTAAGTCAATGCAAAAAGAGAAATACGCAAGTAACGCTAAAAGCGCAGTTCATTGCTTTGAGTCATTTTTTATGATAACATTACACCCCGAGTGAAAATTGAAAACAAACTTGCTTGAATTTGTTTCGCTTTGGTGTTGCAGCTGTTGAATGGAACGGTTGTCAATCACAGCGCTACTGTTGTGATAATGGATTTCTCCAATTCTTTTGTAAGATCGCACACCAGTTGACGAACGATGACCTGTTCTGGCCATTATCACTTGCTCGTCCACCCCTTGATTGAATAAACGAGTGGCACACGTCGCCCGGAGACTGTGATTGGATTTGAACCCATCAATTCCGACATCGTTACACAGTCTTTTGACTGTGGAAGCCAACAGATTGTGTCCAATAGGGACATTTTTGAACCAGCACCGACCTTCATTATATGATGAGCAAATAACTGGTGTCAAATAGAAAGCAGGAGAGCAGTTTGGTGGCCTAAGGTCAAGATACTTCTTTAGAAGCAATGCATGAGACCTTTCGGGATTACTGATTGATAGCATATCGGTATGCCTCACTATCTTAGGCTCTATGCGACGATGCTTCAGTCCACCGGAATTGGTTTTCGAGACATTCTCGTGGTATTCTAACACGTAAAATTCGGTATTCACGTCCGGGTCTATTATTTTGATCTGGTCGATCGTCAAAGTCCGATGTTCTCTGCCGCTTCTTAACGCGAAATGAAGTCCGTTGTAAAACAGCAATGTATCAATGAGTGTGCGAGGACTCTGTCCACCCAAGACCTTCATTGACCACATGCGTTCTTCTTCGGAGGCAGTGATGACTTCTGCTTGCCTCTTGCATACACCAACTCCCAGTCTTGAGGATTCAATGCAAGCAGCGTCCAGTATCGACCGGAAGTGACGAAATTCATCCTGCTTAAACAGGTTAACAATTCGATCTTCTTTTAAGTGAGCATTGATACCTGCTACAATGCTCACGAGAGAATCTCTGGGATACCTCGTACCATCACCCTTTACTATCTCGAAAATAAATTTAGCGAGCCAGTAATCTAGCTGCTGTAGTGATGCTGACTTTAGTTCCTCTGCTTTTGGCAGGGGGATTGTCGCATCGTCTCCGGAGAGAACGAATCTTTGGGTTTCCCATTTTTGATACAGTCCTACTGCCCACTTGTTTCGTGCTTTTGTACCTTTGGGCATCAAATTTGCTGTTGTATTTTGCAGTTGTTCATCAGTCACATTGGTAAATCTTGATGTAGAAGACTGGACATATGAATCAAGTTCATTTACGTGGAAGTTGCGGTTCATCACGTCAGTTATTTCTTCGGTAGTCAATCCTGATATCATATTATTCGGAAATTTGTTGAAGTCTAGCATTGGCCAGTTACTTGCCATTAGTTTTCGATTTGATTGATCAATATCAATTCAGTGACATCTAAGTGACAGATATTCATGATTTTAAAAATCAAATATCTTCCATGGATCCATGGACTTGAATCTGCTATGTCCATGCTTTCCCATAATGCATGAATGATCCAATTCTATGTATAGATCCCTGATAGATCCAATGCCGTGCTGATATCCATGGTTTGAGGGCTTTAAGTAAATAAAGCCCGGCGATAATATAGCCCGATATCATGTATTATAATGGATATAGCATGTTCTATGTTTCATTCATCCAATTATAAACCTCAGGCCTCCGGCCTTCGGTTTATAATTTCATGAATGACCTCTAAAACATGCTATATCCATTACATATATATATATATATATATATATATATATATATATATATATACAGGGTGAGTTCAAAGTCCCCGGCAGTTAAAAATCATACATGTATTTCAATTAAAAACTAAAAATACATGCATTCCAAACCCGGTGACACGACTCACATCTCACACAGATCTCCATTGTTGTTCTTGCATTGCTCACAACGTTTGGTGAAATCTCGGAAAGCTTGACGGAACATTGAGATAGGAATAGAGTTCAGCTCACTATCGATTCGATTTCGAAGTTGGTCCAAGGAATCAAACATCACTCCCGCAGGCTTGTACACTTCCTGACGTAGGAATGACCATAGCCAAAAATCGCACACAGTTAGGTCTGGTGACCTTGCTGGCCATTCGATTGGCCCGCGTCGCCCAATCCACCGGTTCGTTAATTGTTCATCCAAGATCTGTCGGGCATTCAGAGAATAATGAGGAGATGCCCCGTCTTGTTGGAATAGCATCTGCGGTCTTCTTTTTAAAAAAGGGACTACCTTTTCCTGTAGGATGGTACAGTATCTCTCCCCATTCATTGTCTGAGTACTGATGTCGTAGTACACCACATCCGCAAAACTCACACATGCCCACACGGTGAGAGTAGCAGTCCTTCCAGGGTTGAAGAGTCGCGTTTTCGGATTTTCTGCAGCCCAAAAGTGCACGTTGTGTTTATTCACTGTCCCATTCAATGCAAAGACACACTCATCGGAGAAAGTTATCTTGCGTAGAAACGCAGGGTCACTGTTGATCTTATTCAGCATTATTTCGCAAAATTGCTTTCTGCTATCACTATCTCCATCCATCAGAAACTGTGAGTACATTGGCTTGTAGGGATGCATTCCACTGGCTTTCAAAATGCGGTAAACGGTCGACTGTGAAATGTCAAGCTCGTCAGATATTCGACGAGTTGATGTTGTAGGATTTTTATGCACCTCACACAGAACGGCAGCTGTGGTGTCATCTCCTGATGCTGACATTGGTCTTCCACTGCGAGGGCGATCGTTTTTAAGGTTTCCTGTTTCCAACAGTTTCTTCTTCCAATCTTGTAACGTTGATCGTGGTGGTGCAGGTTTGTGGAATTGTTCGTTGAACTTGCGTCGGCTAAATTCGATAGACTCGTTCTCGAACGATATGATCCATGCGGTGATCGTAACTTTCTCCTTCATCGTGTATTCGGTCATGATTGAACGTGTCGTTGTTTACAAAATAGCGAATGCTAAAGACACTGCTAAAGAATGTCAATTTCTATCTTTTATCATAGCTTATTTCAAATTAAGCCAATGAAATCTAAACATAGATATCAAACAATAGCCGAACCTATTAGTATGCTTGTAATATTAAAAGACAATCGTCGCTTTTAATGAGAAGCATTGGTATGCGGTAGATATATGATTTCATTTCGATATAATAATTAATTTTCAACTGCCGGGGACTTTTGACTCACCCTATATATATATATATATATATATATATATATATATATATATATATATATATATATATATATATATATATATATATAAACATTATAGTAGGTATCTTAATCAAACGGAAAATCAGCTGATTATCAAGGAAATTTCATGAACCGCATTATTATGCAAGTCTTTATGGAAAAGTTGAGATCTTATTGTTCTTCTTGGTTGAAGACAGGCCTACAAATTTTTTAATTCAATTTTCTTCAACAAGAATCTATGATTCACTAAATTCATGCTTCACTCATTGAATCTGAATAGCGATGTGGACCCATTTACATCGTTTAGAGTTAATTATGATCATTGTCTTTGATTGCGATGTGATCACGCTTAAGAAAATACTCTTATTAATTGGGCCGAACATTAAAGTAGCAGTACAGTAACCCATCGAATTTCTAATTTAGCGAACATCACCTCTCCAAGGTTGTCATGACACGGAGGATTTGCAGAATACCTTATCTTCAAAAAAGCAAAACATTTGCTGATCATACATTTGATGCTGAGTCTCAACTCGAGTTCACATAATAAAATCGGAACTGCATGCATATTCGGGATTAGATTAATGCTGAGTTGCAACTCTACCTCATCTGCATATATAGTTTCTCTATGGTCAAAATAGTTATTTTGTAGCTATTTTTATAGTTATGGTCAACAAAAAATGCAACAGAAAAAGGTCGAGGTATCAATTTTGATGCCATGCAATAAATAATATTTATTGCTGTCCTTGAAGCCGGGATGCGGAGATGCGGGATGCATACATTAGCTAATTCTAGAGTCTGTTTCATGTAATTTAGCAGTCTGACATGTATCAGCAACATTTACATCTGCGAAAGTATTACAAACAATCAACAGTGAAATATAAAGCAATACTTTATGTTAAGCAGAGGCTTCCCCAACTCCGAAAGCGAACTCAGAGGCTCCGACTCCGACTCCGGGGGCCTATTTCACGAAACTTCATCAGTTACCAGTTATCAGTTTACCAGTGACCCGAGGACAATCACCAGTTCGGATATTTTCCATTTCACGAACAACTGGTAATTGTCCTAGGGTCACTGGTAAACTGGTAAATCCATTGTAGCGTCACAATCATCAATATATGAAGATGTATGAGATCATCTGCGCTATATATGACCCATTTAATCCTCACGAGATCGTCAGCATATGACAAAGACCAATGAGAAGCCAGTGCAGCAGTAGTAACTTCAACAGGGAAATCCAAGCTTCTTAATGACGCAATTTTTGATGCATTGTAAATTTCTTGCACCTACTGATTACATAGCAAGACTCAATGCATTACAGACACATAAATTCCTATGTACGTCATATGTACTCTTCAATAAAAATATATTGACCATAAAAGTACATCAATCATATGATAAAGTCAAAGCCATAATTGTAACTTATTTGTGACTTTGACTTTTCTATCAATATCGGAGGACGGTTCCCGTTGATGTCGGATTATCAATCATAATATATTTATTCAGACTAGATTTTACTAATTAGCCTATAGATAAATCAAGGGAAAATTTAGACAATGGACCCATTACAATAAATTTGCGGTCCAGACATTATTACCTGATTGAAGAATGAATTAAAATCAAGAAATTTGAGGTTTTGTGGCTTCATTGAAAAATGTTAATCAAAATGCGAACAAAATAGTTACATTTTATTGTAGCAAACAACGGAATGTATGTAGCAAGAAAGAGGTTTCAGATTCGACATTGTTCTAAAAGTTCAGGCATGACCGTATGCAAATGAGCTGATGAGTTCATTTCTGCGATCTTGGTTGGAAATGATGCGATTCTGATCTTCGTTACCAATGAATCCCACCTCCTCATCCCCCTGAATTTGGGGAGTTTCTAATTGCGATTCACCAGTACCGTCATTAGTTATTGGACCTTCCTTTATAATACACAGATTATGTAGCGTAACACATGCATTCACAATTTCCGCCGCGAAGGTTGGTGGAAATCGCATTTTAAGGATCCCAATTATTCTTTCTATGATGCAACGAGTTTTCCTGTGAGAAATATTAAAATCATTGACTACCGTCTACAAGTTATCGCCAAGAACTGGTGGAATCAACCATGGTAGACAGAGATATATCGAATCACCAAGAATAACGCTCCCAGGGTAATATCATGAGTAATTTCGATTTGAGACTTACTTTATTGACAGTGTTTTTCATCTTTTATGCTACAACAGACAAACCAGAAAGATATTTGATAGGCCTTAAATAACTACTAGTATGTTTAGAAAAACGTATCAACAAAATATTTATGCTTCTAACAGACTTGACAGCTCAGAAACATTGATAACATCATTTGTTGGTTAACTGCCACCCTGCCCGAGAGATGGATAAAATTTGTGACAGAATTTACCAGTGAAATCTATCTGTTACCAGCTCACCAGCGGTTCGTGAAACTCATTTTACCAGCTGATCAAATTATCAGTATATTGCTCTGGTTTTCTTGTCAGTTACCAGTTACCAGTGTTTCGTGAAATCCATTTTTGTCAACCAGTACAAATCTACTGATAATTACCAGTTACCAGTGTTTCGTGAAATAGGCCCCGGGTGGCAAGTATATCAGCCATAGTTCTGTTAAATTATCATAGGCTTACCTGAGCCTGATTTTTAGTGAAATCAATCATTTTCTCTGAACATTTATCAACTTTTGCACATAACTTGTTGATGTGTGCCCAACACGGTTTTTCCCCAGTATCTAACAGGCAGGAAAATTCCCATCCTTCTTCAAAAAGTATGAGTACACTTTCGATTTTAATATGTGCTTTGGAGGAGACATCACACACGATTAACATGAGGGTAAGAGGTAATGTTCTTAAACAAACTAGTATTTCATTTTTGTCTCTGATGTGACCTTTGGTCAGTAAATGTGATCGAGGCTATAGGAAGGATTGTATACTAAATCACCGAGTGAAAAGACAATCCTTGTTTCACTATCACGGTTCATTCCCTCAACTATTGCAAGTTTTACATGTAGCAGTGTCTCTGTACTTTTGTTTGATGGAGAAAGTTGACACCAAGACAGTGACAGCTATGCATGAGGATAAATAATTTGTTTGTATTATATTTCGGGTCTAGTTATAGGCAGGAGTCCGGCGTCCTATCATTTGACAGGACTCCGACTCCGAATCCCTGCTTTGAAGTTAATGTATTTTTTGGAATGCATAAACATCATTGTGGAAGCAAAAAAACCGAGATTATTGTACTGTGAAACATACTTTTATTCGATGGCATTACGTTCATGTTTCAGCTATCTATGTTCTTATCTCCGAATCGTATGGAATGTGGGAATGAAGTGAAACAGTTGACTGGTAGAGATTTTGGTTATTCTGCAGTAAATGTCTGTGCAAAGTCACCGTTTGGGAACCAATGTCAAGGAGATTCGGGAAGCCCTCTAATTTGTCGTGAGAAATCCAATAAGGCACATGTTCAGGTGAGCTAAATCACTTGCTGTGTAGCGATCAAGCAATCGAACTCATTGATCAATGATTTGCTTCAATTTTCATTTTGTCGAGTATTTCACAAAAGTTTGCATGCTCAAGTCTTGTGAAAGAAAGAGTTCGACACGGTGTTCCAAATATATCAATGTAGAAGATTATTTTTTATTTATGATTGTTTTGGTTGGGGAGTGGTTCTTTTGCTTGTAAGTTACATAGTTGCAGCATAAACAAATGCAGCATTTACATAAAGCAGTTAGAAGAGAGATGCGTGCTATCTAAAGAAAGAAGATCAGAGCCGCTTGGTCTCTATTGTTCTTTCTTGGACGAAGTGTCTTGTTGGGTCGTCAGGGTCGCAATGAATTTGTCACACGGTGCTATACCATCGGAAAATTAAACTCTAATTACATTTTCCTACTGCGGAAAATCTATCTATTATTCTGTTTCCTATCGGAAGCCAAATACGTAGGAAATTCTGAAATATGACACCGAACACTAGCCGTACACTGCTGAACACACAGACGTACATCCAATTGAGCGCGCGCCATCGTCTCGAAACGAAACGTAGACTCCATGATATCGATAAATTAAATCAATTTACTCTGCATGGAAATATAGCATAACTAACCTCCATGTTACAGAAGTCTATGCCTGTTGGCAGGGAAACCGATCGAATAAACCATAGATATCTAAAAGCTCACCGTCTTTGCATGAGACTGGAATGCCTATTATCAGCCATTGGAGGCCGCGGGCTAGTGGAAGTTCAATAAATGAAACCGTGGATTAGCGCCTGTAAAGACGATAGAATTCCAGTGTTTGATTAAAATAAGCCTTATTTAAATCATTTCAAAATTTGAGTCTATCAACAACGTTTTCAAATGACATGCAATGTCCTTTCTGTTTTCAAAGAAGGTGACAGTTCACTTGCGGATGTACTTTACCCTCAAATTGTCAGATTCATGCAGATTAGCCGAATCTTCGCTTAATTGATTTATCTCATGCTTCCGTTGCGGCAATAAATGAGTGAGACTGCGAGTAATAGTGTCCATATGGCTGCAAATAAATTACGATCCTCAATTGTCCGAGAAATTGAACCAAATTTCATTAGTTTAATTGATGGAACAGGCAGTCGAATATTTTATTGGCGAATTTGATAAATGAGCTATTTCTTTTTTACAATGTTGGACGCCTGTATCTGCTACGGCGTCATCTAAGTAATTAAAGTTTTATTTTCAACATTCCGGCATTGTTTCACATGATAATAGTCGAATGAATTGATTATTTCAGTTTATCAACTGGAAACCGCTGATCAGAATTTGATTTACATTCATAAAATCAATGCTATCAAATGCTATATCGACTTTGCGTCTCATGTGTCTGCGTGTATCAGAGGCTAAACGATGTGATAAGACCTCAATTTCATGCTCAGGGAAGACAGAACAAACTTAGGGGTTCATCCGTGGTTCAAGCGGCAGCGCAGACAACAACTGTAGACGACGCGCAAACTATAAACGCTCGCTCGCGCGTATTCATAAACATTCCCCATGTTTTAACAGCATCAGATCAAGCGATTTCTGACTCTTAGTGCAGCGCGTATGTACGCGGGTAGAAGAATAGAATGTCCTTAACCAAGGATGTTTGGGGTGGTCCGTAATTACGCGTGAATCACGCGTGGCATGTCACCTAGTGTATTTATCAATAAAAGCAAACTGACATATAAGGGATATAAGGGTATATCTATTTCAAAGAAAGATCGCCCAGGGTAATATTTTTTCAAAACCATCGTTATCAGCAGTGCTCGGGTATTTGAGGTCACACCATCATCAGCGTTACAAACAAATGGTAAAAGCAGATACGAAATGACTTATATAGAAAAATGAAATTACAATGAAATTTACAAATGAAGTCTGATTTGGTGAGATCCACTCCAATCGTTAGCAAGCATAGAAATAAACTGTTTATCTGAAGTTCGCTAGAATGGAAATTGACTCAAGGTCGCGGCACATCCGGGGGAACTAAGTTGGGGCATGAAGAACCAATTAAAAGCTTCGATTTACTCATGTGACTGATTCTAACCCAATGATACAGACGTTGGCAGGTGCATCTAAGTGAAAATGCGTGCGATTTATGTGCCGTTATTGTGTATTGCCTGAAGCGCAATTTCCATTCTAGAGGTTTTATTGTTGTCAATTTCTATGTTAGCAAGTGTGTCGAAGTTGCTTTTGATTAATGTCGTTTCTAGAATTTTAGGAAATTTAGTTCTACCGACGATGTTGAAATTCTCACGTGACGGATTATGCACGTGCATAGATATCTCTGTAGGAGTCGGTTTGCCAGACATGTGCTCGTTTATCCGAGTGGCTAAATGGCGTGTTGTGACGCCAACGTATTGCCTTTGCATCTTATCATTGCTTTATTTATAGCTTAGCCAATCATGTTACGCGTTCTTTTGATTTGCTCTCATGAACATTTTATACGCCTGATCTGTATTTCTATGCCGTCTCAGCTATCAAGAGGCAGCGACAAGCTTTGCTGACAAAACACTGCAAACCAATGATAGACTTCCGCCCTTTCAATGCCATTTCATCAAATGAATAATCAGTAGGCCTGGTTGACATCCCAAAACATCGACACAACTACTTATACATCGATGCATATCGTAAATTTGACATGCATAGCTCAATAAAAAATATTTCGATAACTTTAAGTAATAATTCAATACTCAGTCTGTTTTCGTTTTGTAACTGAGGATGTAGCTCAATAATTATCATGTTTCCGAAGGCACGATTTCCTGATTATCATTGGCATATTTGTGGTGTGTTAAAAAGTACATGTAGCCTTATTACAAAATGGAGACCATAGATATTTCACTGAATTTACCAACAATATGAATTTATATTACTTCCTTGCAAGCTGTCAATCTAAGTTTTGACAATTTATAAATCCTTGAGGCTTCAAAACTCAGGAGTCATTTTTGCAGAGGAGACATTATTGTGATCTTCGTTCTGATTCGAATATAATGAGTCAGATGAAATTGTGCTCTAAGATCATTGCTTTTGGTCGTCACACATGCCAAGGGTGCAAACAAATACGATAGCAATCAAAATTTTGAAATATGTAGAAAAATACGCTTTTCTGAACTAGAATTATCGACATCGATACACGGAATAGCCTTCTACTTTTTTGCGGCTTGCTGCTGGACCAGCCCATCTATTTTTTAACATTACTCTGATAGTTTTGTGTCAGTGGGCTTCATCCCTAATGAATCGCTAATCATCGCTGATAGTCAACATCATAGAGTAAGTATACAATTATGTCGGTAGAGTGTTGACTCAAAAAAGTATCTGTATTCAGTGAAAAATTGTTATATGAAAAGATTCAGTTTTTAGCAGAGATTTCCTGCAGTCAAAAAATCATTTAAATAGTTTTGAAAAAACTAAAATTTTGCCGGTTTATTATATACTAACGACATGACTCCCCGTTATAAGTAGTATGAAACAAGTTGGATATCAAAAGGAATGAATATTTGCTAACAAGCATAGTAACTAAGAGGAAATTATGCTGATGATCAAGGGAATTTCATGATCCGTATTATAATGGAAGTTTTCATGAAAAAGTCGAGATTTCATTGTGCTGTCGTAGCTGAAATTTCAAGTTTTTAATTCAATTTTCATCGGCATAATTTTATGATTCACTAAATTTATGTTTCACTTATTGAATCTGAATGATGATGTGGACCCATTTATATCTTTCAAAATTAATTGAAATCATCGTCTTTGATTCTGTGATTTTACTCTGTCAATGGCAGGTTGTATATGATATGATCACGCCTAAGACGATTCTCTTGACGTTCAGCATTAAAGCAAGAGCAGGTCATCGAGTTGCTAATTTAACAAACATTACCTCTCCAAGGCTGTCATGACACGGAGGATCTTTAAAATCATATCATTTCCTTCTGCATTACCAGATATCATACTATCATGATCAGTCAATTCCGTTGTAATTTCTTCAAAACTGCAAAAAATGTGGATATCTTACATTTGGAAACAATTCACTAGGTAACTCTGCCACGCATAATTCACGGGCAATTACGGAGCACCCCCAAACATCCATGGTTAAGGGCAGTTTATACTTCTACGCGCGTACATACGCGCTGCACTAAGAGTCAGCAATTACGTGATCTGATGCTGTTAAAACATGGGGAATGTTTATGAATACGCGCGGGCGGTCGTTTAAAGTTTACGCGTCGTCTACGGTTGTCTGCGTTGCCGCGATGAGCCGCTAAGCATGTTCTGTCCTCCCTGAGCATGAAATCTAGGTCATATCACATTGTTTATCCTCTGATGCATACAGGCACATGATACGCAAACTCTACATAACAGGATGTCTGTCCCATGGCAACCACGGATGTTTAGGATCATGTGTAGTTACACGTAGTTTACGCGTGAATTACGCGCAATTGAGCGTGGCATGTCACCAAGTGTTCCAACTGTATTCACCTCGAGTTCATTAAATAAAATCGAACTGAAGAAACATTGGGGATTTAATAAATGCTGAGTTGCTACTCTACCTAATGTACTTACCCTATGGTCAGCATCATTCATTGAATTTTACAATTTCCGGATAGTTATTTCATTACATGACATACATGGAAGCCTAATTTCTTTTCAGGTTGGCATTGTTTCCATGGCAACCAATCACAAATTCTATGACTGTGGAGAGCCCAACAAATATTCGGTTTTCGCGTCCATTTCGGCGTTCTTTCTATGGATAATTGATGAGGCGTACCAGTGGGTATGATCTCTCTGTCATCAATTCACACACATTGTGATTGCTTTGTAGAGTGAATGTACTTGCTAACGGTTCTGAGTAAAATAATTAGATTATTTTTGAGAAAAATTAGCTTTTGAAGTATTGTCATGCATTGCTTGTTTGATGAAATTTGCTGTTTGTATGAAACGCAGTTTGGGATCAGTATAGATAGAGATCAGTGAGAAGTGATAGGACTTAGGCCCATGCAGTCCCCAATCGACTTGCATCTTTTCGGATTATAGTTGCAAAGGCTCTGGGATTCCTAAATTAATACTTCTCTATGACTGCGCCTATTCCAAATTGAACACTGTAACCTTAGAAAATTATGGTTCAGTGACATTTCTTCATTGCGCATGTAGGCTGCTGTCAAAACGAACACGCCACGAAACATTGGTGACGAAGGTGAACAAGGTAAAATAGGGAAAGTTATCAAATGAAGTTTCCGGCTAGATGATCTGCATACTGCATTCTGATTGGCTGAGTAATCTGCATACTACACTCTGATTGGCTGAGTGACCTGCATACTACACTTTGATTTGCTGAGTAATCTTCATACTGTACTATGATTGACTGAGTGACCTGTATAGGCTGCTACATTCTGATTGGTTGAGTGATCTGCATACTACACTCTGATTTGCTGAGTGACCTGCATACTGTACTATGATTGGCTGAGTGACCTGCACTGCACTCTGATTGGCTGAGTGACCTGCACTGTACTCTGATTGGCTGAGTGACCTGCACTGCACTCTGATTGGCTGAGTGACCTGCACTGTACTCTGATTGGCTGAGTAACCTGCACTGCACTCTGATTGGCTGAGTAACCTGCACTGTACTCTGATTGCCTGAGTAACCTGCACTGCACTCTGATTGGCTGAGTGACCTGCACTGCACTCTGATTGGCTGAGTGACCTGCACTGCACTATGATTGGTTCAAATTTTGGGTACCTCGTGGCGTTGTGATGACTAAAAGCTTCCTGACTCGAAAGCAACATGCATAGTTGACTCCATTTATCAACTTGTCATCGTCATGACCAGGCATTGAAATACTTGTCAGTAGATTTAAGTTATCATCTATTCGATCATTTTCTTTGAATTATGAGCTTTCCATTTATTAAATTTTGAATTTCTTGCGGCTAGGAAGACCACGTAGCTTTTTCACACCCTGTGAGACCTGAGGGGGTGCAGTGGACCCCTTTTACAAATTCTTGGTATACTCTCTTAAATTGACATCAAAGCATTAGGAAAGTTGATTTTAAGTAAAACAGTGATGCTTGCGTGTGGCAAGTTGATGTAACTAATCCCTTGAATGCCTTTAAGCCTTCTCAGTAAACACAAGCGAAAATGTGATGTTTTTGTAATTCAACGACATTCAGCACAGTATCAGTTGTACTAAGAGGCGGTTTTACGATGTTTCCTGTCACCATAAAGCCGCAGATAGTTGACTTTAACGAAATTGATTTATTCCATGCAGCATAACCCCTCCCTTTGGCCATCTTTTCACATTTTTCCATGCCAATCGGAAATAGGCCTAAACTGAGTCATAATTGCTCCATTTTATGACCCTCAAAACAGCTTTGGAGATCTCAAACTCATCAATTACTGCTGTAAAAACTTTGCCAACAGTCTGTCTTTAGTTCTGAACAATGAATATATGATAGCTTTCATTTTGAACATTGATTTATGCGCATTTGTTCTTGTAGGCCAACTAGTGATGCACGATCATGTACGAAAACAAAATATTCACATTTTACGATCTTCCAGCATAACGCACATGCACGAGCAGGATGTAAACATTGATAAATGAATTTCACTCATTATACACCAAAGTGGGCATGCTCAAAATTATTTTTCATCTGATTTGTTATGGGACTTTCTACACCCTCTGAGACCTGAGGGAGGGGGCTCCAGTGGACCGCTGCCTATCTATTATGCTTCTACTGATTCAATTGAAATGAAATAACACATACAGAATCGTTGTCATGAATGATGATTTACATGTGCATGAACGTACAAAAGTAAACAGTACAAAAGGTAAAATAGAAAAATATGGCTCTCTGAGGGTTAAGTAGAATATTGATATAAGATTTCATATTATTCCATGAACTTGATGGCAAAGAGTAGGTATGTTAGGTAAAGTGGTAACTCCGCATTTATTAATCTCTGTCATCATCTCGGTAGTATATGAATTTGCAAAATTTTAACTTTAAAAATAATTATGCAACTTGTCACTCGCAGATCAAAATCACATAATCAAAAGTCAATGATTTCAATGTTTTAAATACCCCGTCGATCTTAGAAATTCTGTAGATAAAAAACAGCACCAAGTAATTCATCATGATAGAATATTTTCGCCGGTTCTATTCATGATCAACACCGGAATGAATCAGATACAGGATTACAACACAGTTTGAACATCGTTAACGTAATCGCTGCATAGATCAAAACCCACGTACAAGACAACCGCCAAAGAAAATTCAACACAAGATATGATACTGAAGGCCAAATATAAGTAAACAGTGAATAAAGTAAATTCGAGGAAAAGAAAAAGAAAAATTCGAGAAAGAGGAAAGTAATTACCATGGTAAAATTAAATTTACAACTGTCTCTTTCTGAGTACATAAGTCAGGTTGTGTACGTTTTATTAGAATGGTCTCATACACACTCAGATGCACCTTACTTATGCACCTTCGAAGGATCCGAAAACAGGATCTGGGAGGTTTCGTTGGGACACAATCTATCAGATGTGTCGTGATAGCACTCGGTGCCTTAAAACGACGGCGGGAATCTCCATTTAACAGACAGCGTGGGACATGCTCTGCTATACGTTGAGACAGCCGGCGCTCAATTCTACCGATATACCGGCAACCGCAGGTACAATGGAATTCATATATAATTTTCGATTGGGTATCAAGAGCCCGACTGTCCTTCAAATTACATGCCACTGAGGTCTCGTGATGGGCATCACTCGAAGCTGCACCGTTAAGTACACCGAGGTGACTTCGTGACGAAGCTTACGTGCAATGCGGTCGTGGAAAGTATCTCCTTTGAAGGGAATGCATAAAAGGAAAACCTTTTTCTGATGCCCGAACACAGGATCAGTTTTGTTGCACTTGCAGTGTCTTTCAACGAATTCACGCGGATATCCATTACTGACCAGGGTACGTACACTCACATGAGTTAGACTACTTATTACTGCATACCGAGGAATGGGAGACAATTGTCCTTCTCCAACTCACATGTAAGGCTCAAATTAGGATGTATTGAGTTCAAACTTTGAAAAACTCGATCAACTGAATTTGGGTCAGGTCCAACGACAAAAATATCGTCCACATAACGCTTGTAAGAAGAAAGCGTTTTGTCGATAACTCCGGAAATCTTTTTTTCTAGATAGCCGAGGAATATGTTGGCTAACGTAGGTCCCAAAGGACTCCCCATAGCAATTCCATCAATCTGGTTCATGTACTTTTCATTAAACAAAAACTGTACTACCTTTGTACGCTGCGTCAATAAACGCTTGAGAACAGCAAAAGGAACTGACACCTGCACACCACGCTTGAGAATGATTTCTTTGATCATGTCTATTGTGTCGTTTATGGGGACATTGGTGAAAAATGACGATATATCGAAGGTAGCCATGATTTCACAATGATTTCAATTAACTTTGAAAGATGTGAATAGGTCCACATCACCACTCAGATTAAAGAAATGAAACATGAATTTAGTGAATCATAAAATTATGCCGATGAAAATTGAATTAAAAACTTGAAATTTCAGCCAAGAAAGCACGAATGATCTCGTGACTTTTTATGAAGAATTCCATTATAATGCAAATCATGAAATTCCCTTGATAATCAGCTTACTTTCCTATTATTCCTTATATATATTTATTCCCTCTGATATCCAAATTGTTTCATACTACTTAGTATAGGGGCGTAATGTCGGTAGTATATAAATTGGCAAAATTTTGACATTTTTAAAACTGCTCAAATAATTTTTGGACCACATGAACGCAATCTCATCAAAAACTGAATATTTTGATATAAAAATTTTCACTATATACAAATACTTTTTTGAATCGACACTCTACTTATATATCCCTACAGAATCGATTATAATACATCATACCTTCCTTAATAAACAGTTTTGGATTCATTTTGGCGGATCGTATCAATAACTCTACAGTAACTTATTATCATGGAAGTCACACAGCCAACTTTCTGTTTTGAAAACGATTTGCACAAGAGATTTATTATATCCATGTGTTAAAAGTTTAGCTTCATTCAAAAGTTGATGAAACAATATTTTTCTTTGCTCGCGTCAACTCCTGTTTGTTTGCCAAAACGTGAGCTATTCTTCATTTCTCATTTCATTAAGAAAATTAAAATCTGTCTCAATTGAAAGCAAATTTCCTTAACGAGGTGGATTAGAAACCTTTTTAGAGATTATTAAGAGAACATCAACAATAGATGCATGAGTATATTGTATCTAGGGTTTTGTCTTGGGAAATTCCCAATCACGTTCAATTACCGGCCAATTCTCACAAAAATCGGCTATTTTTGATAGTGATTTTCAAAATTATGGCAAATTTAAGCAAAAATAGTACCATTAACCATAGAGTGAGCATATATAAGTAGAGTGTCGACCATAGAGTAGGTATATCAGGCAGAGTGGTAACTCCGCATTTATTGAATCCCCAATGTCTATGCACTTTCGATTTTATTAAATGAACTCAAGGGGGATATAGTTGGCAACTGTTACCAAATGTGAGATATGCAAACTATTGCAGTTTTCCAGAAATTACAACGGAATTGAGTGATCGTGATTGTAATGCAGAAGCAATGATGGCATTTTACAGATTCTCAGTGTCATGACAGCCTTGGAGATTTAGTGTTTGTCAAAGTTGCAATTCGATGGCTTCCTAATATTACTTTCATGCTCAACCTCAAGAGTATATTCTTGAGCGTGTTCATTTCACAGGCAACCTGCCACTTGCAGAGCAAAATCACAAAGTCAAAGACAGTGATTTCATTTATCTTTGAAAGATGTAAATGATTCCACATCACTATACAGATTCAAGAAATGAAACATGAATCATAAAATCATGCAGGTGAAAATTGAATTAAAAACTTGAAATTTCAGTCAAGAAAGAACGAATAACATCGCGACTTTTTATGAAGACTTCCATTATAATACAGATCATGAATTTCCCTTGATTATCAGCTGAATTTCCACTTAGTTAGAATGCTTTTTAGCAATTATTCATTCCATTTGATTTCCAAAATGTTTCATACTACTTATTTAGGAGAGTCATCTCGGTAGTATTTAAATCGGCAAATTTTGACTTTTTTCAAAAGTACTCAAATAATTTTTTGGACCACGGGAACGCAATCTTCGCAAAAAACTGAATCTTTTGATATAAAAATTTTCACTGTATGCAGATACTTTTTGAGTCGACACTCTACCTATATATCCCTACTCTGTGGTGTCGATTCAAAAAGTATCTGTATACAGTGAAAAATTTTATATGAACAGATTCAGTTTTTGATGAGATACCGTGGTCCAAAAATTACTTGAGCAGTTTTATAAAAGTCAGAATTTTGCCAATTTATATACTACCGACATTACGCCCCTATACTAAGTAGTATGAAACAATTTGGATATCAAAAGGAATAAATATTTGCTAATAAGCATCTTAAATAAGAGAAAAGTAAGCTGATTTATCAAGGGAAATTCATGATCTGTATTATAATGGAAGTCTTCATGAAAAAGTCGCGGTATTATTCGTGCTTTCTTGGCTGAAATTTCATGTTTTTAAATCAATTTTCATCGGCATAATTTTATGATTCACTAAATTTATGCTTCCTTTCTTGAATCTGAGTGGTGATGTGGACCCATTCACATCTTTCAAAGTTAATTGAAATCATTGTCTTTAATTCTGTGATTTTGCTCTGCCAGTGGCATGCTGCTTATGATATGATCACGCTTAAGAAAATACTCTTGAGGTTCAGCATGAAAGCAATAGCAGGTCGTCGAGTTGCTAATTTAACAAACATAACCTCTCCAAGGCTGTCATGACACAGACGATCTGTAAAATCATATAATTTTCTTCTGCATTATACTATAATGATCAGTCAATTCCGTTGTAATTTCTTCAAAACTGTAAAAATGTGCATATCTTACATTTGGAAACAATTGTTCACCTCGAGTTCATTTAATAAAATCGAAAGTTTTGGGGATTTAATAAATATTGATTTGCTACTCTTCCTAATATACTTACTCTATGCTATTAGATTTCTCCTATAAACTTGTCCAAGAGGTCGGACTTCCATGCCAATACTCTGCAGCCCCGTTCTTAGATCCAAATGGACTCGAGAGAGCGGTCAATATTATCTCATGTCACTGCGTAATTTTGTCTGCCTGATGAGATTTCGGTCAGTATAATTAGGTTGATTTTTCTCAAATATGTGAAGAAAAAACATGCCATTTAACAGAGTCGCTTAAAGCCGGGGCTCGCTAGACATTCTTCATTTCGTTTGCTGCTATGCTCGAGATGTCATAAAGTCGGTTGGCCTAGGCTAAGTTTTCTCCAGCCATGTATGTCTCTATTTTATAGTTTTCAACTCCACAGAGATATCTGCATCACAGTTACGGCGTTCATATTCAACCACAGAATTAGATTTATCTGCGTACGCTTCGGTTTCATAGAGAGCAAGGGTTATATCTAACCTTAATATCGAAATGGCACATCACAGAATTAGACAACTTGCTCCTTCTCGAATGGATAATTTGTGTATCGCTAGCTATTGGAAAAGGCAAACAATAAGCTGTCAGCAGAGGACACCAGAGCCAGTGAGAGAGGCGTGTGTGCTGTGATATCACTTCGCACACACCAAAACACATCGCTATCTTGACTAACATTCGATTCAGTGTATACATTATGCAGTAGGGAATCCTGTGGAAAGGATGTGAAATCATCAAGTGAACTAATTTTCGTACGCCTGCTATTTTTTTAATAATGATCGGAAGGGTCAACATTATGGAGAAAACTTGTGCGCAACAGGCATGCGGAGTTCTATAGGACTCCGACTCCGGGGGTTGATAGGAATCCGGCTTTTGTTAGGACTCCGACTCCGGGTGGCAAGTATATAAAGCCTAGTTCAGGGATGTGAGGTAAGTTACCGCGCGGTAAGTTACCCGGTAAGTAGTAAGCAAAACTCCACTTCTGGACCGCGCAAGATGGCGGCCATCGCTGCGTCCCCCCCCCCTCTGGCACGGCAGAGTGTCGTGGTCGGCCGCCGTGGTGCTTCGTGTCTGAGTCCCCCCCCCCTCTGGAACGACAGAGGTTGTGGTCTGTCGTGGTGTGCCGGCCAGGTGGGTCCACGTTCACAACATGTTCGCTGACGTCCCCCCCCCTCTGGAACGACAGAGGTTGTGGTCTGTCGTGGTGTGCCGGCCGGGTGGGTCCACGTTCACAACATGTTCGCTGACGTCCCCCCCCCCCTCTGCAACGACAGAGTGTGAGACTCGGGTGAGTTGGTCCGACCGCCTGGTTGACGTGGGCGACCGTCTAGGTTGACGTGGGCGACCGCCAGGATTAGTCTTGAGGCTATAGTGTGTGATGTTTTTGGTGTGTAGCGTCCAAACGAAGCATCGGATGAGAAAACGGAGGCCAGATTCGGAATCTACGTGAAATTTTGGGTTAGGAAGGATGTTTCCAGCGAAATCGGAGAGAAAAAATTTTCGGCTGACGTCCCCCCCCCCATGGACAGCTTGCTTCCAGTGGACGGATTTTGTCGTGCGATAGCTCGTTTGAAAGCTAAGAGTGAGACAAATTCAGTGAAAGAATCGGCTTGTTCGTATCTGCCTTCGTTTAGATGTGAGACGCCATTTAAGATTTTGGGACATTGGTGAAAAACGACAGAGTTAGAATTTGGGACGTTTTGGGCTGTAGCTTCAAAACGAACTATCGGATTGGTAAACGGATGCCAGATTTGGAATCAACTTGATGTTATTGTCCAATGAGGATCATCATCCAATGAGAATCAAGCATTTCTTTATAAATAGCGAGCCTTCCACAGTGAGAATCATTCCATCGTTGAATCACACGAGTGACGGACGCACATTTTCTCTCTCTCTAGTTCCCTGTTCTATTATCCAACTAAAATGGTAAGTCGCTACTTCCCTCCCTCTCCTCCCTTGAACGTAAACTTAATACAATCTTTTTTTCATTTTCAGGCATCTACTCCATCTGCTGCACTAGTAGGACAAAATGGCGGTCAAACGTTACAAGGTTCGCTACGGTCAGATCATCTACAACTGAGGCCAGTGGAAGAAACATCCAAGGTACATAATCCTACACCGCTACAGCGTAAATTTAAACAAGCCTTGCGTTATGATGATCATAGCGTAGTACTCCAAACGGGAATGCTCCCTTCCACGGATGTCAAGATAATGCACAATCAGTATGGGGACTACATACTGATCCCCGTGAGTCCGTACATTCGCCACCAACTTGATATTATTGAGGAGTACGTGACATTAAATATGGACATTCCTACTCCTCTTGCTCAAGAGTGGAAGGCGAGAGATGACAAGGATACTCCCTATAGAAAGATTTGGGATGGTAATCACATTTGCCTACCGGTATCACATTGGTGTACTTACTATAAGAAGGAGGGAGATCATTCAATACCCATCAGATGTGATGAGCTCGGAGAAGGTACTTGGGATATCCTTTTCAAAGTGAATGGGCTATATTATGGTCGACACAAGGATAATAAAATAGCCTCTCTCTCCATGCATATGGAATCCATCCTATATATTCCGAAACCACCCAACGTGGACGACATAATTGATCAAATCCTTAACAGCAGTGGTACGAAGCGCAAGTCGGAGAAGAATGCTACATCAAAACGCAAATCAAAGAAGGAGAATTGCTAGTCCTTTCCTAACTCTACCCTATGACAATTCGCTTATGTGCTTTGAGTGTCGTAGACGTGGTCTTATTAGATACATTTTACTTCTTCGTTGCCATCATATCATTTGTGTATTTTGTCGTGAAAAGCATCGATGTAATTCTTCATTTTGTAATATGTTATAGAACGTTTCCTTAGATGTGTAAATTTCCGTTTTAGGCTTCTATCATCATTTTTATGGATTGTGAGGGTGAACCTGTACAGGAGCTCAGTGCTATTGCTATGAACAATTGGACATATCAGATTGTTAGTGTCTATCATCAACATGCCAACTGCGATCCCAATGTTGATCAATGGGCGAGAAAACACATTCATGGACTTAATCTGAAATATTTGCAAGACTATGGCTTTTCTTGTGAGAGTGCTCTTCTTATTGACTTTAAACGATGGTTAGCTGCTTTCAATGTTATACGCATCTTTTGTAATAATCCTGGTAAGGAGAGGAAAGTATTTCCCAATCTAATCATTGATGATATTTTGCTCCCACCTTGGGATAGTAGAGTGAATCAACATTATCATGAAGTCACAAAACGTTTTAAGGATTTGTGTGTTCCTATTTTGTCTGTTCGTTGTAGTAGCTACGTTCATAACCAATGCTTCTTTCCTCCTTACCTCAACACTGCCAAAGTCCTGTATGGTTATCATTGCTCGCTGTATGATAGTTACCAGCTGTATCTATTTTATCTCTTTCAAACCATTGATTTATAATGCATGCTTGTTACCATTATTCAATAAATGTTACTATGAGAAGAGTTGTTGTTTTCATGCAATGGATGGGTTAGATAAAGGGCGATCATGTCTTTCTCAAACGACTGCGGAACATTACGTTTTCATAGGCAAAGTTTAAAAGGAGCTGTTCAAGATTATGTGATAAAATTTCATAAAGATGAGACCGACATCGAAGCAGTGGTCGATGATGCTAGCACTCTATTTCTAGAGTTAATGAATACATTCTCTGATAGCATTATCATGGCGCGATTAGTTGCGAAAATTAAGTTTAGTCATTTTGGAAAGGAAGAGGTGGAAAGTCGCTCTTTCCATTTTGCTTCTTATTCAATGGAAGTGGTAGATCACCCCCAAGAATTTTTTAAAAGACATATGATAAAAATTGCTGAACGTCTTAACGCATTTAACCATCATGGTAGCAGTCTAGTGATTGAAGCGATTTCAGATATTCACATTCAACTTTCCATAAAGAAAAATTGAAAATGCAGTGGTACTTGATTGTAGCACAACTGGTTTTCGAGCTATGTCTGCTCACTCTCGAAGTATATTCCTTCTGTACATGCGTCTATTATTTAGAAAAGGCTAGCAAATTCATATCTTCAAAAAGACTTGCTATAGACATCAGTAACGGTGAAACTATGTGTTGCGATGTATGTAAGCGAAAGGATGGAAATGAAAAGCGCATCTTCAAGAGATGTAAGCATGCTTTTTGTCAACGCTGTTTCATACGTAATTGCATTCAACTTTGCCAATGTAACCACTGTGACATTGCTCATTTCGAGTGTCACTTATGTCGCAATAGTTAGTACCTATGCAAATGTGGTAAAGATAGGTTTTAGCAAAGACTAACACGGAAAATGGCGAAACGTAAAATGACGAAACGTAAAAGTCAAAAGTTTTCTTCAGCCATTCAAGCTCTCCGACGAATGAAAGCAAATCAGCGATACAATGCTATACGACATGCTAACGATAAATTCATTTGTGAAATTATTTCTCATGTGAGGAAGTTGAGGACGAAGAAATTAGCGCCAAAACAACGAAAGTTACTTAAGCGATATGCTACGAAATTGCGTTTCATCTCCAATCCTAAAGTCGCCCTTCAAAGAAAGAGGAAAACTCTAACACAAAAGGGCGGTTTCCTTTCAGCAATACTTCCAATGATAGCTCCTGCCGTGGGCAACCTATTGGGAAATATCTTTGGCTCTAAGCGTTAATTATGCAAATGTTGAGTCTCAAAGTAATAAAATGGATTTCAGACTTCAATGTGATAAAGTTCTGACTGTATCAGGTCCATCTCATGCAGGTAAAACTGTTTTCACGCTGAATTTATTGGATAAAAGAAGGGAGTTGTTTAAGGAACCTATCAATCGAGTGATTTGGTGTTATGGTATTTATCAACCGTCGCTGTTTCAGGAATTGCAAAGTCGCAACTTTATTCGACATGAAGGAATTATTCCAGTGGATAAACTTCAGTCTAATGATGTTGTTGTATTGGATGATTTATTAAAAGAAAGTAAGAATTCAAAAGATGTTACAGATATGTTCACTCGCGCAGCACACCATAAAAGGTGTTTTATCATCTATATTACACAAAATTTGTTTCCTGATGGAAAAGAAGCTCGTACACGAAACCTGAATACACACTATTATGCTATTTTCAAGAATCCGCGAGATAAAAGTCAATTTGAAATTTTAGCGCGACAAGTTGCACCCAGAGGATCAAAAGCCTTAATTGAAATTTTTCAAGCAGCTACTGAAAAACCATACGGTTACTTATTCATTGACTTTACGCAAGAGTGTCCGGAAGAATTTAGATTTCGAAGTGATATTTTGAAAACTCCCATGATTATCTACAAACTATGAGTTCTTATTCTCGCATGATTGTTATTCCTCAGGATGAATATGTACAATTGACTGCCATGCAGCAAGTAAAGCAACCTCTTGCAAATCAAATGTATAGGAAAGAAATAGATTATCAGCAAAATGTTCACATCAAAGATCCACATCGTGCTGTATTATTACAATCGGAAACTGTTGAGCAATTGAAAAACTTGAAGAATAAGATGCGTGACTCTGTATCGACTGCTACACCTTTAGCATCTCGCGCACATGCCATATCTCTTTTCAACAGTATTGAACCCCATCTCAATGTAAATGATAGAGGAGAAATCATTACAGATGAAAATAAAGTGATTGATGCTTCACGTTATGAAGACTTGATTCAGTATGCGACACGTAGAAAGCGCCGTCAGGGCTATGTTCCACCTGGTTGGTCATACTTTCTTAAACTATTGAAAAAGCATAATGTGCCAAAATTTGCTTTAAATAATGAGACATTGAAAGAACTTGATTCAACAGTGGCTACTACTCCAATGCTTCAGGCGATGAAAATGCCAACAAATTGGTTTAAGACGTCACCTGCTACATCCCCTCCCACACTCACTAAGCAAACAAGGGGAAGAACTCGACGTAGATCTGTATCGCCACTAAAACTGGTAAAAGGAAAACGTAAAACAGCTCCTCCCAGGAAATACATGTTCTCAGACTATTAATATGAAGCAGATGTGTTGCTTGCCATGTAATGAGCCGCCAGAGGTGAATGTCGTTGTCACTTGCACTTGCTGCGCCAGCTCTCATAATGAAACCCCTAAGCAATGTGAACACGATCGCAAAACCGCTAAAGCTAAATGCTGAAGTTGTTGTAAATGTAGAAAGGGAAGAAAACAAAAAGATGAGAAGGAGGAAAAAGAGTCAGCCGTCATCGACTGAACGTTTGAAGTCAATCTATTATGATGTAAAACATCCGGCAGGATTTGCATCTATCAAGAAATTATCAAAAGCGAGTGGTCTTCCACAATCACAAGTGAAACGATGGTTAAAGGGTCAGGCTACCTATACACTCCACAAACAAGCGAAAAAGAAGTACCGCACCCGCCATTATATTGTTCATGACATCGATGAACAGTGGCAAGCAGATTTGTGCGATGTTGCCTCCATTTCAAAACATAACTCGGGCAATAATTTTATTTTAACCGTCATTGATATTTTCTCGCGTTATGCGTGGGCTCAACCTTTAAAAACTAAAGAAGGGAAAGGAGTAGCAAAAGCATTCCAAACAATTTTTCGAGAAGGTCGCATTCCAAAAAGAATTCAGAGTGATCAAGGAAAAGAGTTTGAAAATCAGCATGTGACAAGATTATTTGAGAGGCATGACATTGAGTTGTTTAGTGTAAAGAGCGCTTATAAAGCTGCACTCGTTGAACGTTTTAATCGCACATTAAAAAATCGTTTGTGGCGACATTTTACTGCCAACTTGACACAAAATTGGACAAAGGTTCTACAAGATACACTCCATGCCTACAATCACTCTATCCATCGTTCTATTGGACTCAGACCAGTAGATGTAAATGCTGACAATGTAGATAAAGTGCGCGAATCATTCCAACGTAAACGCACTCATGTGAAAAGTGATGTGAAAATTGGCGATAAAGTTCGTATCTCAAAAGTGAAAAGTGTTTTTGCTAAAGGGTACCTCCCGAATTGGACAGAGGAGGTATTTACAGTATCAAGGATTAATCAAAAAGACTCTCCGACCACCTACAAGTTGAAAGATTACGATAATGAAGAAATTGAGGGTAGCTTTTACCGCGATGAGATTGAGGTAGTCACTGAAAGTGAAACATATTTGGTAGAGAAAATCATTCGATGTAAAAAACGGCAAGGTGAAGAATGGTGTCTTGTTAAATGGACTGGTTATCCTTCAAGTATGAACTCTTGGATGCGTCGTGCCGACATCTTTCATCTAAGTGATCGACAGTGATTCATGCAAAGTTGTAACTAACAATGTTTAGGGTTTGAGCTATGAATCCAACTGCCTCATTTTATTCACGACCCTCCTACGTAAGTGGTGGAGGACAAATTTACATCGGTGCTCGCCGCCAACGTGGAGGTAGCATACTTGGTGCACTGAAATCTGTTGTAGCACCTCTCATATCCAATGTCGGTAGATCTTTAAAACGAAATGTTTTAAGTAATGCCGTTGGCTTTGCTGGTGATGTTGCTAGTGATCTTTCCAGAGGTAGAAGTTTTAAGAGCAGTTTGTTGAATCGTGGGAAGGAACGCGGTTTAAAAACATTGAAGCAGACCATTGCTGGTGTTACTCAAGGAAAGAAATCACCTAAACGAATGAGAAAAGGAAGGAGGAAACATCGCGGAGCTGGTAAGGTGCGATCTTCAGTCAAAAGGCATTCACGCAAACGTCGCAGAGGCTCTAATCATTCATCAGGCGCTAAACGACGACGCTGCTATAACTTCTAATCATGGAGTGTAAAACTTCCGGTTTTTGTTTGTTCGATCAACAAGCCATACAGACAGATATTCTTAGTTCAAGTATTGTAGATTATCATCCTCGAACAGCTGAGAATGCTGGCCCCATTGAATTTGTTATTCCTGGTGGTAGTGATGACTACATAGATTTGAGTTATGCGATGCTTGATTTGAGGTTTAGAATTCAGCAAGCAGATGGAACTGCTATTGACGATGCACATAAAGTTGGACTGAACAATTTACCATTGACTACATTACTTCGCGATGTTTCTCTAACGATTGGAGAGCAGCAGGTGGAAGGTGGTCAAAGCGATTATCCCTATAAATCATATTTCAATCATGTATCACAGTTTCATCCAGCAGCACAAAAAAGTCATATGGAAGCCATGGGATGGTACAGAGATGAAGCAGGAAAATTTGATGTTGAAACAAACAGTGGCTTTGTAAAGCGATCTGCTATGATTAAAGATAGTAGAGTATGTCAGCTATATGGTCCGCTGAATTTAGACTTCTTTAGACAGTCAAAGTTTTTACTCTGTAATACCAGCATGCGACTCAAGCTGACATTGAATAAGCCTGAATTTGCGCTGAATGCATTTGCTAAAGTTGACAATTTTAGAATTCATGTGGAAGATATTGCACTTTACATTCGTCGAGTAGTACCGAATCCAAGTGTCATTAGAGGGCATGCTGAAGGTCTTAACCGCCAAAATGCCATTTACCCCGTTCAGCATACAAAGCTTCTCACCTTTACAATTCCGAAAGATCAAAAGAGTTTCATGAAAGATGGCCTCTTTCCATCGGAAGCACCGAAGCTCCTCATGGTGGCAATGGTTGAAAATGATGCATTTAATGGTAATATAAAGAAGAATCCTTTCAATTTTAAACACAATCAGTTAAGTGAAATTGCTTTACGTGTTAATGGTGTGAGTCATCCTGGTCCACCCTACAAACCAGATTTTGCTTCGGATCAATTTATGCGCAGTTATGTTGATTTTATGGATGTCTTTGGCTTTTACAATACGGATGATACCAACGGACTGACTATGAAAGAGTTTAAGAGTGGATATACTATTTATGCATTTGATTTGACTGCTGACAGCGATATTAGTGCACCCTATCGTCAAGCGAACGTGCCTCATAATATTCGTTTGGATTTGACGTTCAAAAGAACACTACCTGAGACGATCAATGTATTAATTTATGCAGTCTTCGATTCAAATATTGAAATTACAAAGTATCGTGACGTGATTCTTCAGTATAATCGTTAATGAGTTGGTTGACTGCTGACGATATTAAGACTAAAGTGCAGCGTAATGCAGACGAAGCGACGTTGAAAGCTTTCGATAATGTCTATTCACTCGATACCTTACCACCTGCAGTAAATCACTATCCCATCTTTATTGTGCTAAACACTCATTCACAGAATTTAGGCGGTGAGCATTGGAAAGCGATCTTTATTGGAGAAGACCGACGTGGTGAACTATTTGACTCTCTTGCTCAACCTCCAAATATACCAACACAGCAGTGGTTGAGAAAACATACGCGTCAATATCAGCGAAATGAACGCATACTACAACATCCACTTTCATCAACGTGTGGTGCTTTTGTACTGTACTTCATCTTAAAACGTTTACATGTATCTCGATTTGCATCTGTTATTCAAAACTTTTCATGTAATCCATCCTCTAATGAAAAAATGATTTGTAAGTTCTATCATGATTTGAAATAAAAACATCATGTTGGAAAAATTGTTTTTTATTTTACAATCCGCTGGGTACGTACATACTCAATGAGATAGTCTAGGATCATATTTGCTTGTTCATGAGATTTTAGTCCAGTAATGATCACTTACTATTATGAAAGATTGCCACATGCACAGGCAACCAACAACTAATGAGAGCTGCAGGAAAAAGTTCGGGTTCATAACACAAACTGTAACTGCTGGTACGAATCTTCAAAAATGATAGACTGTCACTCAATTGAGTAGAGATCACCATATTGTCCACAGTCAGATTCGACATCACACACCTCTCCCTCTTCCATATCCGACGTAGTAGTCTCTGTAGCTCTAAGCGCATTGACTGCGCCGATGAATGAGAAAGGGCGCCGAGAATCTGTACAGTCCCATTTGGGAAGAGTTGAAGATTCCGTGAATTGTTCATCTTCACCACTAACATTTGAGGACGGCCCGGGTAATACTTGCTGTTTGGAAGCTGTTGGCGTAATGTTGTGAGATCGATTTTGGTGTAGAGTCTGAAGCGACGGAGAATGTTGACGATGGTGTAGCGATGGCGCTTCATGATGAAAGAATGAGTAAATTGAGCGATGTACCTTCCTTTTATACTTTTCCCAACTACCTTGATGAAATGTGAAGTTAGTATGAAGTTGGGAATGATAGAGTTGAATTCGCCGATTGTTGACGCGCAGCCAGATGCGATTTCCAATACGTGAATGTCTTTTCATATAGAAGTATTTCAAGTCCTTCATGATATGATGTAGAGATTGAAAATGACGATAAGATAAAACAAACTCTCTTCTCACATTTCCAGTTGAATCTTTGAAATAGACGTTTCGATCATGATCCGTTTCAATACGTTGTAGGGAATCTAATTTCCAACTCATGGTGCGTGGTAATCATATCTGATTAAGATTTGCATAGTAGGGCGATGAACTCACGACGAATAAATGTCATGATGGAGCGATGTATGTATCTTCTATACTTCTCCCAATTGTATTTGCGAAATGAGAAACAGTTTGCGGAATGAGAATGGTAGATTTGAATTTCATTTCTGTAATGTTGAAGCCAAACTTGATCACCCAAGGAGATGAATCTTAATGTTTCAAAATATTCCAAATCCCTCATGATATCATTGAGGTTGACAAATTGTCGCCATGTTAATGTAATTCCTCTTGATGTATGACCATGAGAATTTTTGAAATGTACGTTTCCATCACGATCAACTCTGATATATTGTAGAGAGTCCAAAATCCAAGTCTTCATGATGTTATGCAAAGTTGCAGATTAGCAATATAAAAATGTCGTTTTATCATATTTTGCTTAGCAATGCGGCTACAAAGAGATTTACTAGCAATCGAGCCGCACTCTTTTCTACTCCCATTGATCATGCACAACAGCTAAATGGGAATTGGGAAGTGGGTGTCACTCAACTTGTTTATAGCAACTGTGTCTATACTTTTGATCATGAGGTGATGACTATTAATATGAGACAGCTGCTTATCAATGTGAAAAGGGGTGCCGAGTATACATTCCACAGTGGCCAAAGAAAGATCTCTTATCATGTAAAAAGTTTATATATGATTTCTTGAATAAAGCGTGTAAACATATTGTCCAATTTACTCCGCACAATGATGATTATAATTATGTACATCATGTAGTTGAGAAAGATTGGATTGTTGGTTTAAGTCCAAGTTTAAGAAATGATTTAGGCTACCTCGCTAGCGCCTTAACAAGCTATGATAATTTTAACGTTAATTACCACATAAGTGGTCATAAACAGTTAATATATCGAGAGGAAGCTTATTATGTAGATCTTATTCCAAGAAATGAGAAGACGTTGGTGAAGAAGATTGTGATTAAGCCAAGAAAGACAAACATGACTCCTGAAACATTATTGAAGAAATTTAATTATCTCCTTCGAGTAGATGACAAACAAGTGGCAACATTGACTTATATTAAATCATCTAATCATATTGCAATAAGCAAATTAAATGATGATGATCTAGTATTAGTTTGTTCAAAAGATTTTCATCAGTTCTTACGACATCGTTCTGCAGCTGTTCATGGAAAATCTGATATGCAACATTTACCATGTGAAAGGTCAAATCAATTTGATACAGAATGGGCCGTATCTTTATACAGAAAGTGTGTAGAGCCTTTTGGTGGTTTCTTACATGAAACAAGAGTGTTGATGCCTCGCATTATTACTTCGGTTAAATTGGTTGTAGATTATTTAAATGAAGTGATTAATGAGCAACATATTTCATTTTCTGAAAAAGAAGGTACTTTGTCTCTCACTATAAATGGAAAAGGTATTGAACTAATTATGGATAAAACTCTAATGGACATTTTGGGTTTTGATCAAAATATCTTTAAAAGTGGTACTGTAACCAAAGCTAGCGCAGACATGTCGCTATCGCGTCGTATTAACTATTTTCAGATATATTCCAATATTGGTGAAGATGTACGTGTGGGAGATGTTGAAGCTCCATTGCTAGCAATGATACCATACCAGCCAAAAAGCTGCAGTATTTTATCTGAGCATACTTTCAAGAAAGTGCATTATACAAAGCTGAAATCAAACTACATCCCACAAATTGATATTGCCATTTATGATGATGCTGGTGCGTTGATTCCTTTTCATAAAGATGCTGTGACAAGTATTACACTCCATTTCCGAATGAAGAGTTAATGCAAAAGTATGCTAATATATTTTTCCAATGTGAATAATATGGAAAGTGAAAATAAGGACTCGTTTCTAATCTACTTGCCCAGTAATGCTTCTATGAATAAATTTCCCAAAAATAAACCATCAGACTATCGAGTAGAATTAAATCGGCCACTGCATTTAGAAGGTGAATGGGAAGTTGGCGTTTCTAGTATTTGCTATGATAGCAATATTCAGAATGTGAATGATTTGGAAGAAATGATATTGACTCCTCGCACCCATGATGGAATAACGATGAATAATGCATTTCAGTTCCCATACAATTTAACATCAGATGGAAAGTGGAACTATGAATGGATTCAGATAAAATCAGATTCTTATGAGCCATTTGGGAATGAGAAAATTATTAAGGCATTCAACAGTGGTAATACTTCCATCATGAAGAATAAAAATCAGAAAGCTTATGAGTTTACTATCTATCATTGGAGTGGGAGACAGTTCCTCCGCTTTCATTCTTTTACTAAAGGTCTTACGCTGAGGTTGGATAGTGAATTCTATCCACATCTTGGTTTTGGTCATGGACTACATCTAACGTCAATTGCTACTGCAAATGTTAAAAAAGTTTATTCAACTCGAATCAACAAATTTCATTATAGATTTAAAATATTTGATGAAGATGTTGTAGAATGCGAAGAACGCATCATTTTGAAAAAGCGTGGTGTTCAACCTTTATCACTTATTGAGTTAGTAAAACGATGGAATGAGACTGTGGGTAAGAAGTATGGAGAGAAAATTATGGCGGACAAAAATAAGTTGGTTATTCAGAAATATAATGACAAACTTACAGTTTATTTCTCTCCAACCTTGCGTCATTTTGTAAGACATTATACGCCTATTATTGGAAGCGGTGTGGTGTATGGTTCTCATGAATATCACACTAAAGCTGATTCAGTTAATGATGAATGGTGGGTGGACATCTATGGCGATCGCATCAAGAAAATTTACCAGTCTTATGAAGAATCTAAAGTTGCTATCAATATAATGCCGCGTCTATATCATACAGTTGAAAGCTTCATTCATGTAGTAAATCCTTATATACAACAGAAGTTGAAGCATGTGATGAAAAGTAAATATGATGTAAAGACACACCACATTTCGTTTTCAATTGAAAAACAACGCGTTGTTCTGAAACTGGGTGATGACATTCAATGTCAATTGAGTAAAAATTTGAAAAAACTCTTTGGCTTTTCAATGCTACAAACTGTGTTTGCTGCTGCGCATACGATTGGTATAGAAACACCAATGACACTTGATAAACATGAACAACACCTTTACATTCAAAGTGATTTGATTTTACCTATTTCTGTTGGCGAGAAAAAAGAATACATTTTACGTGATTTCATTCATGATAAAGACGCTTCATATGGAATAGTCGAGAAGATGTTTGAATCTATTTTCTATCATCCCGTCGTCAAACAAACTATACCCTCTATTGCTATCAAAATTACCAATGGTTTACAAGAGTGTATCCATGTGAAAGATACTAAATCCCTCGTAACTTTAGTGTTTCGGAAAACAAAGTGAAGTCATTGTGATATGTTTATTGAAATAAAAATATGTATATGAAAAAGTCTTTTCACAGATATAGGGGAATGGGCTGACTGTAGGCATATATTCACAAGGAAGAAACGATCTCATACGATACATAAAACAACCATGTATATCTACAAAAAGCAACATCAAAATACTGAGTTAAAGTTGATTATGTCAATACATCTCCTGAATGTGGTAGCGTGAGTTTTATTCTTTTGGGTGGAGGTATGTTTGTGTCAGGATGTCCATGTGGAAGAGATGTGTTATGTCCTATCCAACACCTCTTATCCTCCCATGCTGAAAGTGCTCGTTTCTTGAACGTGTACGTTTTCACAGTATGAACTTGAGATTTTAAGATTGTCATATTGACAAACGTTATAGTTTTATTTTTATAGGCCTTCTTATAGGACCGATGTTTCATTTTATGAACAATGGATTTTGATATACCTTTAGCACGCTTAATACTATCTGCACATTCTTTTAGTTTCATGGAATACATTTTAGGACGGAGGAGAATCATTTCATCTATTTCCTTTCCTGCTGTTTCATCCTTAAAACAACCAAGTTTGGCTTTATTCTGTATGGAATAGAGTGGATGAGTGGGATTGTAGTTAGATGTATCGAAATATTTTTCTAATGACTTACCTACTTCATTAAAATTTAAATCTTTTTTGAGTGGTAATTCCTAAAAAGAAACTATCTGTATCACCACCCAGCAAGCGAACCTCTTTTACGAGAGGGCATGGTTTTAATATTTTGTAGAAGAGTTGATACATTTCAAGCTTGGAATAATCTAAAACGGCTTGCCCAATATAGATGGGTTTGCACAACTCAACTTCTGATTTAATCATTTTAACACCTACAAGATCCTCATCGATGATGTCTCTATCAATGAAAAGAGGTGATGAGGTCAATTTGTGATATTTTTGTTCATCAACGACTAGTTTGTAATTCATACGTTTTCTAACATCCTCCATGGTCTTTCCGAATAGACTATTATTCTTATATTTATAAAAATCCTTTTCAAAATTATTTTGGGCGAGTGCACGTTTTTGACTGTTACTATCTATGTAGGGTTTGAGGAAGGCTTTCTGTCTAAATTTGATAATGCGGTGAACTGACTTTAGAAGCATGCCCATTTCTAAATAGAATTTTAATATGCAGAAGTGTACGAGATAATTTTTCTTATCATATTGGGTGAGTAAAAGTTTGCGGCATGGTTTGTACCTTGGCTGTCCACACTCTGTTAAGTTATTATGAAATTGTGACATGAATGGTGAAAACATATCTTCAGTCACTTCGCCAGATTCAGGTGCGAGTGGGAAATCAGCAGTTTTATTTTTAATACTATTTGGATAAATCAAATCCACTTCAAAATAATATCCCCAATCACCTTCATCTGGAATATTCAGTATGTTTGAAGGGTTGGAGTAATACTCAAGCTCATTTTGATTTAACCAACTAAACTCGGAATGAGGTAGTGGTTTAGACAGTGAACTGCCATATAAATTATTTTGGTCATAGTACTTTAGGTGGATATGATCATCACCTACTGTTTCAGATTTTATATGATGTTTATTTACAAATGTGAGACCACCGCGTATTCCGCGCTCAAATATATTATACATCTCCGGGTCTTGTAAGAGATGAATGGTCTCACCAGTCATTTTAAAGGCTGATTTAAAGGACATGGCTGGTAGACTGACAAAGTGGATAGGATCTAATTTGTCTTCTTCTAATGCCACTCGTCGAAACTCCTGAAAGACATCAGCCAGCAAAATGACATCTAATTCTAAGTAAGCGATCATATAATCGCCAAACGTTTTACAATTAAATTTTAACCATGCCTCTTGAGCATGTTCATAGTCCTCTACTGGACAATCTTCACCCGTCAAATCGTTTTTGAATTTGTCAATGGAAGGAAGGGTTGTTTCATTTAGTTTAGACATTGAGCTAAAATACGCATAAGGAAAGACTCCTTTGCGAGTGATTATTTCATCCGTTAAGTTTGGATAGTGTTTCTTCAAAGTTTGACTATGGGGAAGAAACTTGAGATTACGAACGAGAGAAGCTAGTGACGCTGACATGAATTGAAATGAATCTAAAAATTTTATTTCGAAGAAGACTGTCTTATTTTCTTTAGTTTTATCTACTGGTACTTTTGCTGTCATTGCCATGAATTTTTCTCTCGTTTGTGCTATTACATTAAACTGCCACGATTTCATCTGGCTCAACCCTCCTTTTATGAGCATATGACTGTCATAGCCCTTAAAGTTATGAAAAATGACGGGTAGTACACGACGTCTCAACCTAAGTGAAAAGTTACATTTGGAGCAGAGTGCGTTTCTAAATTTACCAGTGATGTGATCATGATCACGCACTTTCTTAATTTTATCGTCATCAAACGTTTTATGACATTTAGGACAGGATGTGCAACTTTCAAATTTTTGTTTGTCTTCATCTGACATATGTAGTGACTTACGCTGCAATTGGGAATCATATGATTGTTGAAATTTTGCAGCTTTATCGAGAAATTCTAGAAATTTTGAAATGCAATCTTCACCTTGCCAAGTATGCATTTTGTTTTGTCTATTCCTAAAGTGGTCATGCCATACTTCATAGCAGGATATGGCTGCTGGCTTGTGGATGATATCATCAATGTAGCATTCTATGTCTGCGTAAATGACACGCAGGGGACTTAATTCGTCACCATTATCCCTATGTGAAAATATTTTATCTTTGGGCATGCGTTCCATTTGTAATTTACCTCGCTTGCACCATTCATAGTGAGTTTCAAATTTATCTTTACTCCAAAATGAGCGGATGCAGCGGTCGCATACAAAATGTTCACCTCTTTTAGAGTGCCCCAAGTGAGTGTACAAGCGAGAGATTTTGGGAATACCACAGTAGTGCCATTCCTCGCTATCATCTTGTTTTACTAATAAGAGGTTGACTACACGTTCATAACAAGTTGAACGTGAATTATAGCGGGCACCCTTCAACCCCTTCTCCCACACGTGAACGACAATTTTAATCTTATTATGTTTTTCGAACGTTTCTACATCTTTGATTTTCATGTTGTTACTATCACAACCTTCAAAGTCTAGTTCATCCTCCCACTGTCTATAGCTATAGGTGCGATCTCGATGCGCGTTGATATCATTATAGTGAAGGATGGATAGGACTGCATATTTGAAACACTGTGATTTACAATCAACATTGATGACAGCTTTCTTATTATACAACGTTTTTGGAAGTTTAAATGTGCCTCGAGCTGCATGACTTTCTAATAGGGAAATTTTGAATATGGCTGAGTCCACACCATCAAAAATGAGAGCGCTGTCGCGTTGATTGAATTTATCTACATTTGATTTTAAACATTGAATGTGAAAATTTAGCCAAGACTCGCAGTCTACAACTTCGGTTGCGGAAGAGGAAGGAATATGAAACTGTATTCTCTCCGTCACTTGACCCGTTTGAAAATCTATTTTAATATATTTTAGTTTAAGGTAGATGAGCGCCTTCATTCTAAAATTGTCTAAATTATTGAAGAGCGCTTCGATAATGTTAGAATTTTGAAGGAGCCACTCAGGAAAATCTACAATTTGAGTATTGGACTCCATGCAGTAGTCGCGTACTAAATTATTATGTGAAACATTAATGAGGGAGATGGTAGAGGTACCGTTGGTGTAGTGATCATTTGCATGCGTGTGTTGAAGTCTGTGCGAAGATCGCTGAAAGTGACTATCAAAAGAAAGAGGGCACAAATCGCAAGGAAAGGAGATGTCATCGTCAGAATCAACTTCACCTCCGGAGATTGACACCGCTTTGCGTTGACACACACGTTGTTTGATGTGTCGAAGGAGACTGTGCTTCCTTGTAAACATATGTCCGCAGTCGGCACATTCCCACTCGTTGCCTTGCCGCGAGAGTCCTGAGCTGGAACTCACATCACCTGAAAGAGAAATCATTCTTTCATCTCTGTTCAAGCCTCAGTGTAGTGTTACAACCTACCTTGACTCAATAACTCTAAACTTTCCTCGAGAAGAGAGGGCGTTGGTGATGAAGTTGATGCCTGAAATTGAGGAAGATGCTATTAGTCACACGTTTGAGGGAGATGAGAGGAAATTTTCAACTTACCATTTCAACGAAATCAAGTTTAAGGTTGATACTTCTACAAGATAGAGACTTCACTCAAATAATAGTCAAAGAGAGAGATCGTGCGTTCGTCACTTGTATGATTCACAGATTAAATGAAATGACCTGAATGTCACTTTGCTTATATACTTTCATCCTCTTCATTCATTGGATGTTCATTCTGATTGGCTGCTTGTGTATACTTAAGAATTAGAAAAATGTTAAAGTTATCATTATTCAAAGTCAGCATTTCAAAGACAACATGACAAGTCCTCCAACAACACCAAATACCGCATTGGAGTTCTCCTCTCCATATACATCAGCAAAGGTGCTCGTTACACCAAATGCACCAAGAAAGGCGAAGGTGGAGAAGACATACAATCTCGACAATATACGAAAGTTATCATTATCGGAGGAGGATGAAGAGGAGTTGCCCGACCTAACAGGCATACGGTGGAAATATTTACAATATGATGCCGAAGGGGTGATGGAGATGACCAGCAAGTCGCACTTGCATCAAATATGGGAGTGGTACACCCCTAACTCCCAACCGCGAACCGTGGCGGAGTGGGCGTACATTGAGAAAGTGAGGGACGCTGCAGAAGAACGTTTAAAGCAGCTCAACTGTTTTTGTAATCTATGTGAAGCCAGACTCTGGGACGATATTGACGATGAAGACCTTTTGAAATACATGCCATAATAAATGTTTATTTCGTATTATCTTTGCTTTCATACTGACTTACTTGAATGGGGTTTTAGTGAATAATTTAACCATGTATACTTTTTCATTTGGAAATAGTAGCACGCTTAGTCTAACTTGTAAATCTAAAAACATTTCATATGGACGATGATGGTAGATAAAATAGTGTCAAATAAATTAAGATAGCTTACACTTCTGATACAGGGATAGCAATCGACTGCGATCCATGTGTAAAGAGCTTGTTAGACTATGGATGGGCTTAAGTGGATGATTTAACCATGTATACTTTTTCATTTGGAAATAGTAGCACGCTTAGTCTAACTTGTAAATCTAAAAACATTTCATATGGACGATGATGGTAGATAAAATAGTGTCAAATAAATTAAGATAGCTTACACTTCTGATACAGGGATAGCAATCGACTGCGATCCATGTGTAAAGAGCTTGTTAGACTACGGAAGAGAGAAGTGTGTTATGTTGCGTGTGGCGCGTGAGTGTCCTCCCATTTCATTCCATTCATCAATTCGTCTCATTGATAGAGACAGGTAGAACTCATGGTTCTCATAACGTATGCAATGGAAAGTTTTAGGCAACCTTCGACAGTTGGCTAAATGTCGCCCTGGCGCGAATGCATACTACGTTGAGACAGAGGCAATCACTTGCAAACATGACGCAGAGAGGTTTAACAAGATTGACCATTGCCGAATGTCCCTTGCGGTATGCATAGCTACGGGTTTCACCGCCGCCCTTTACAGGAACGCCCGTCGAAAGGAAGTATTACACCGAACTGCATTTGCAACGTTCAAGTTGACTGATAGCAGATTCAACTTAATGATAGTATTCGCCAGTCCGAAGACTGCCCAGGGCAAACCGCGAGGAGGTTCTATCATGTCTTGCCCCATGGTGGCCCTTAAGAGAGCCGATGGTTCGTTCTCGGGAGTAACAAGATGACTATTGGCTTGAATAGTCAATAGGTATGACGGTTAGGTTCTCGTATACCCTATACCGCCTAAGCCGTGGTGGTGCATCTGGCACCTTTCGGATGCGGGTGGTATTTGGAGTCCACACCTCATCCGTCCAAACGATCCTCTTGATCTTCCCCTTCTTCTCATCCTCATCCCACTCGTCGAGGATGACGAACTCGGGAATGCCGTTGTCTTCATCAGTGAAGACGGGAATATTGTCGGCAGATGTCGCTTCCATCGTGACTTCAAATTGAATGAGAAGCGCTACAATCTTCTGGCTTATATAGGGTTTTCAACAATGAATTGCTCAACAGCGAATCAGAATGCTTCAGGAATAGCAATCGACTGCATAATGTTCAAGTTGACTGATAGCAGATTCAACTTAATGATAGTATTCGCCAGTCCGAAGACTGCCCAGGGCAAACCGCGAGGAGGTTCTATCATGTCTTGCCCCATGGTGGCCCTTAAGAGAGCCGATGGTTCGTTCTCGGGAGTCGTCATCCTACAGCCTACCAATTCTGCTGAGAGAGTCAAAGACTCTCTCTTTGGTAGCACTGTCGACTTCCACACTAACTGGCATGTGAGTATAGAGTGGAATGTAGCGCCATTCCGTTGGATTGACAGCAGTTGCTGTCATCGGATTGCCAATCCGAGCAAGATTGTTGTGGACTCTGTCTTGCTCCTCTAGCCTGACGAACTCCTCAAATAAATTTCGCGGCCTTAACTGCGGTCCGCGAGGAGAGCTGACTTGACTGTTCGGCGTCTGCATGATTGAAATGAAATGAAATGAGAGGCAGTGGTTTATATACCCCTCTAACGCGACGCAACGTTCAAGTTGACTGATAGCAGATTCAACTTAATGATAGTATTCGCCAGTCCGAAGACTGCCCAGGGCAAACCGCGTGGAGGTTCTATCATGTCTTGCCCCTAGGTGGCCCTTAAGAGAGCCGATGGTTCGTTCTCGGGAGTAAATTGATGGGGTGGTGAAGGCGGGCAAAGATCTGCAATGAAAATGATATGTATTAGAATAGGATATACTATCTTATTTGCTTTTCACTTACCAAGTTAGTCATCCTTAGGTAGTCTCGCGCGTTTCCGAATCGAAAATTTATGCAAGTGACCGCGCATTCGTAAGCTGGCGTGGAGGCATTTTTTTTCGTGGGATGACCGTTGTAGCATAGGATGGATTCGTCTAAATTCTGGTTTACGAGTACTTCGCCGGCCAAATGATTGTCCCGAATAGGGATGTGAAATTCAAACAAACGATCCTCATTCACACGTTCCCACTCATCCCTCATGCGCTCCAACTTCTCACACGCCTGCCTCTCATCACCCCGCCGAGCCACAGTCCTCTCCAACTCAACATTCCTCGCTCTCAACACACTCATCTCCTTCATCATCTCCTCAAACTTCGCCTCTGCATCTCTCATTCTTCTCTCCGCAGCACTCGCCCTCTTCTCACACGCATCATTCTTCTCTTCCAACTCTCGCGTCTTATTCTTCAAATCAGTCACACAACGCCTCATTCTAATGTTTTCATCCGCCACCTCCTTCGACTTCAAATCCTTCTTTTTCAACTCATCCAACTCCTTCACAACTTCATCCTTCACTTTCTTCAAACTCTCAAACTTATTCACTAACAACTCATGCGCCATCTGCTGCGAAACATGCCTCTTCTCTTCATCCTTCAACCACCTCGCCGACTGCACACGAATCCCACCACTCTTCACTTTTGGGGAAGATGAGCTCTTCGGGGGGTCGGTGATGACGATGTTGGACACCTCCGATGACGAAGAGCTCAACTTCCTCACACGCTTCCTCACACGCTCCCTATCTAAATCCACATCATCCTCATCATCACTCTCAAGCACTCTCTTCCGCTGCTCAATCTCACCCTCCAACGACGCAACCGCTCTCGCCAACTCATCATTCTCAACAACATTCTCAACAACATTCTCAACAACATTCGCAACATTCGCCAACATTCGCTCCCTCTCTTCCACAATCAACTGCGTAAATCTCAAATCAGTCACTAAACCACCACTACAGTCAGCATGCACTCTGTAAAAACGCACCTCATCCTCATCACCCTTCAGCACTCTACACTTTACGCAAGCAACCCTATTCAAGACAATCATGTGGCCGGTGCCCGCCTTCTTCACATGAGCTTTGGCGTCCGCACTGCGATTAACTCGCCCACAAGAGCACATTTTGATGTGATATTTGCGATTTTTGTCATTGGCCATGTTAGATTTTATTGTGAACTGTAAGATAATGAAATTTGTATAAGTTTGGAATCATGTAGTACAGTCATATTCCTAAAGAGTGTAGTGAGTGGCACTCGATCCCGTCGACAGCCCGAAGGCCTTGTACCGATCACTAGGGAAGTGAGAGATCTTCCCCGATACCCGCTCTTTACAGCTGAAGACATCATTGTCACTGCCCCGAAGTGGTAACAGGAACGCCGAGTCAAAGGTAGTGATCAGTAGCTGGGATCTAACCCCTCAAAGCTGCCTTAGACTTAGTTAAATTTCAAATCTGATAGCATATTTGAACTCAGGATACTTGAAAACCTTAGTCTATATGTTAAAACTTTGAAAAAAGTGAAAATTAAGAATTTTTAAAAAATTCCGCATTTTACTACTCATACTACTTTTAAAAAATTTTATCAGTAGTAAAGACACTATCAAACTCTATCATACAAACTTTGAAGTAGCAAGATAGCTTGCCTACTTCAAAAGATAGAGTCCTTTGCACCCGATATCGGGAGCTCAGAGCGACGACCGTCGCTTACCTCGTCTTTCGATGAAGTGATCAGACTTACGTTGTCGGGGGTTTATATATGCTCGGAAGAAAACTTAAAATGGCTCTATCTCCGAAAGTATTCATCGTAGCGACATGCGGTTTGTTGCAAACGATTTGTCTCATCATTCTTTACAATATGACACCTGAACCATTCTCATATGACCACGGGAAGTTGGTCCGCCAGCACATGTCCATGTAACATGCCACAAGTGAAAAAATTCCTAAGTGTGAGAGCTCCAGTGTGGTGAAAATTTTGAAAAATTTAAAAACTTCCGAATTTCAACCTGGGACCTTAACCAAAACATTTTTCATCAAATTTCACTGACCTCCCCCCCCCCTCGTTCAGAGAAATTTGATGAAAAATGTTTTGGTGACGGTCCCAGGTCGAAATTCCACACTTTGGAAAATTTTCAAAATTTTACCCATACAAAGTCACTCTGACACTTAGGATTTTTCAGGTGAGCGAGCTCCGACCTAAAATCTTGTAACCGCTCTAACTTTTGAACGAAGACAGATAGGAACAAGCCGATTCTTTCACTGAATTTGTCTCACTCTTAGCTTTCAAACGAGCTATTGCACGACAAAATCCGTCCACTAGAAGCCAAGATAGAAGCTACTGTCCGGGGGGGGGAGGTCAGTGAAATTTGATGAAAAATGTTTTGGTGACGGTCCCAGGTCGAAATTCCACACTTTGGAAAATTTTCAAAATTTTACCCATACAAAGTCACTCTGACACTTAGGATTTTTTCAGGTGAGCGAGCTCCGACCTAAAATCTTGTAACCGCTCTAACTTGTGAACGACGACAGATAGGAACAAGCCGATTCTTTCACTGAATTTGTCTCACTCTTAGCTTTCAAACGAGCTATCGCACGACAAAATCCGTCCACTAGAACCAAAGTTAGAAGATTGCTGTCGGGGGGGGGGTCAGTGAAATTTGATGAAAAATGTTTTGGTGACGGTCCCAGGTCGAAATTCCACACTTTGAAAAATTTTCAAAATTTTACCCATACAAAGCCACTCTGACACTTAGGATTTTTTCAGGTGAGCGAGCTCCGACCTAAAATCTTGTAACCGCTCTAACTTTTGAACGGCTGGTCCGATTGACTCGCAACAAAAAAATGTTGTCGAGCAGTTTTTTCTCCTCTTTCAAACGAGTAGCTGTAAGACAAAATCCGTCCACTAGAACCAAAGTTAGAAGATTGCTGTCGGGGGGGGGGGTCAGTGAAATTTGATGAAAAATGTTTTGGTGGCGGTCCCAGGTCGAAATTCCACACTTTGGAAAATTTTCAAAATTTTACCCATACAAAGCCACTCTGACACTTAGGATTTTTTCAGGTGAGCGAGCTCCGACTAAAATCTTGTAACCGCTCTAACTTGTGAACGGCTGGTCCGATTGACTCGCAACAAAAAATGTTGTCGAGCAGTTTTTTCTCCTCTTTCAAACGAGTAGCTGTAAGACAAAATCCGTCCACTAGAACCAAAGTTAGAAGATTGCTGTCGGGGGGGGTCAGTGAAATTTGATGAAAAATGTTTTGGTGACGGTCCCAGGTCGAAATTCCACACTTTGGAAAATTTTCAAAATTTTACCCATACAAAGTCACTCTGACACTTAGGATTTTTTCAGGTGAGCGAGCTCCGACCTAAAATCTTGTAACCGCTCTAACTTTTGAACGAAGACAGATAGGAACAAGCCGATTCTTTCACTGAATTTGTCTCACTCTTAGCTTTCAAACGAGCTATCGCACGACAAAATCCGTCCACTGGAAGCAAGCTGTCCAGGGGGGGGACGTCAGCCGAAAATTTTTTCTCTCCGATTTCGCTGGAAACATCCTTCCTAACCCAAAATTTCACGTAGATTCCGAATCTGGCCTCCGTTTTCTCATCCGATGCTTCGTTTGGGCGCTACACACCAAAACGTCCCAAATTCTAACTCCTGTCTTTTTCGAAACAATGTTTGAAAATTTTTTCTCGACCGATTGCCCCTTGAAACTCACCCTAACCGATGCAGAATTTCACGCTGAATCCGAATCTGACCTCTCGTTTTCTCATCCGAACCCACTCCTTCCACTCGAAACAAACCCATTTTACAAAACCCAACATTCAGCAGATTTGCATATATGCACAAAAACAATCACACACTATAGCCTCAAGACTAATCCTGGCGGTCGCCCCCACGTCAACCTAGACGGTCGCCCACGTCAACCAGGCGGTCGGACCAACTCACCCGAGTCCTCACCTCAACACTCTGTCGTTGCAGAGGGGGGGGTAACGGACGTCAGCGAACATGTTGTGAACGTGGACCCACCTGGCCGCACACCCAATACACGACAGACCACAACCTATGTCGTTCCAGAGGGGGGGGTGACTCAGACACGAAGCACCACGGCGGCCGACCACGACACTCTGCCGTGCCAGAGGGGGGGACGCAGCGATGGCCGCCATCTTTGCGCGGTCCCAGAAGTGGAGTTTTGCTTACTACT
>CAJQUW010013579.1:0-48442 GCA_907163375.1 Prostheceraeus crozeri | reverse complement strand
AAATTTTATGTGTTTTCTCTTTACAACAGATCGGAACATACGGTATTGGCTGGTGATGACGCTGACGTCATTAGATGGTAGATGTATATAAGGGCTTGCTAATTTCAATCCTCATCAATAATCATGGTTGTCTGTACCAAGTGTGGAAAAGTGTTCACTCTCATAGGCAATTTGCAACGACATGAAAAATTTTGTAAGTTAGGAAAAACATATCAATGTAGCAAGTGTCCATATAAGACGAATAGATCGGATAATCTTAAGAGGCATAAACTTGTATGCAATAATAAACCGAATGATAGCATAACAGAGTCAAATTCAAATAATCAAAATAGATCTACTTCTAAGCCAACAACCAGCGCTTCAACTAACATACAAAACTTTATGCAATACTGCTCTCGGTGTGGCAAAACGTATAACTCTATAAGTAGATTTCGACAGCATATGAATGTACATAACACAAATAGTGAGATGAATATGCATAATAACTATGGAACTGTTAGTCTCAGTGAAAGCGCACTCAATGGCCATGCACGTGTGTATGATATCACGCCAACAACACCTACTGTGGACATAACATCATTCTTAGAAAGCATGCGTTCCATGTTAGGGAATTTAGTGTCTGACTTACTAAGGAGCTATCAATTGCGCGGTCGTCTGATTGCACAAATTCGTTATGTCCGTTCTAATCCTCAAGAAGAAGAAACTTTTCTCGCACACTTTACCTCATCATCCTCAAACTATATTTATGACTATGATGCTTGGTTTCAGGATCATCTAAATAGTCTAATAAATCATATTGAAGCCTTCACAAAAAAGGCTAGCAATTGGATTATAGATGATGTACAAAATATAGAGTTCAATGTAATAACAAGTCCAATACTGTCAGGTGGACAATCATTTCCTCTACCAAAGAAGTTAAAAAACTCTAAAGCTGTCATTAATGTTAATTCAAATGCAAATGATTGCTTCCTATATGCAGTTTTATCAATATTGCATTATAATGAAGTACCTTATTCAAGGAATGAAGTAAAATCATATAGTGAGTGGACATCTGAGCTAAATATGGAAGGCATTTCCACACCAGTATCAATCAAAGATATTCCAAAATTTGAGAAAAATAATGATATTAAAATTAACATTCACTTTTATGAAAATGGACTCAAAGGTGTTCGTTACAATAGTAACTTTACTGGTAGGCAAACGGTTAATATTTTGCTAATTCTAAACAATGGAACAGCACACTATTGTGGAATTCCAAAGCTGTCAAGATTGTATAGGAGAACTTTAAAAAGACATAAATACTTCTCCGAAAGATGCACTCAGTCATTCACATATAAGACAACACTAGAACGACATTTCCAGTTTTGCATTCGAGGAAAAGCACAAATAGAAAAAATGCCGACAGATCTAAAAGTACTAACAAGTAGCATGGAATATCAACTAAGTCCTCCTTTAGTAATTTATGCAGATATAGAGTGCTACATTGATAATAAAATACATAAACCTGCGGCTATTGGAGCTTATCATGTCTGGCATAATGCCCTTCAATCAAAATTTGAAAACAAGTATTACCTCTTTGAGGGAGAAAATTGCATTATTAGTTTCTTGCACCACTTAGAAACTGTAGCCCAAGACTTATATGACAACCAATGTGCAACAACTAGGCAGCCAATGTCACTGTCAGCGGATGAAAAAGCACGCCACGAGAATGCAGAATGTTGCAACAAATGTAAATCAAAATTCAGCGATGAAGTCATAAAAGTTCGTGATCATGATCATATCACCGACGATATAGGCAAACATTATGTAGGAAATGCAATCTCCGGTTAAGACTTAACAGACGGGAGCTCCCCATATTTTTCCACAATTTTAAAAATTATGATAGCCACATCGTTTGCTATAAAGCGATTGGAAGAATGAAGTCTTGGAAATTAGATGTTGTAGCAGCAACTGCTGAAAAATATATAACTTTATCCGCCAGTGTCCCTGTAAATGAATACAAAGGGAAGACAGTATACTTTAAACTAAAATTCTTAGACTCATATCAATTTCTAAGTGCATCCTTGAGTGAATTAGCCAAGGGTTTGCAAACGTATGAACATGTAGAGACATTAAGGGTAGAATTTCCACCATTAAGTGATAATGTTTTATATCAGAAGGGAGTGTTTCCATATTCATACTTCAAAAACTTAAACACGTTGACGGAAGACTGTCTACCACCACAATTTGAATTCTATAATGATCTTACTCGTGAGCACTGTTCCGATAGTGAATATGAACACGCTAACAAGGCGTGGATTGAATTTAATTGTAGCACATTTGGTGATTACATGCTGGCATATCTGAAGTTAGATGTTTTATTGTTGGCAGACATATTTGAAGTGTTTAGAGCATTGAGTCAACGTGAGGATGAAGTCGACCCTGTACATTTTGTCAGTCTCCCACATCTTAGCTTTACCTCAGCACTAAATTTCTCTTCCAATGATCCCCCACACTACATACAAGATGAAAATATGTACAATCTATTTGAACGAGGAATTAGAGGGGGTATGACTTTCACCAACATTCACCGAGCGCGTGCACGCATTGAAGAATTAGGAAATAATACACATGAAAGTCGACATTTGACCTACTTAGATGTTAATAACCTTTATGGTTCTTCACTCAGTAGAAATCTACCCCACTCAAATTTCAAATGGTTGAATGAAAGTGAATTAGATAATTTTTTAAATGAAGAAAATGTTCAAAATATAGATGATGATGGTGAAATCGGCTACATTTTTGATTTAGATTTAGAGTATCCTGCAGCCATTCATGATGACACTGCCGATTTCCCATTAGCTCCAGAAATGCAGATGATTGAAAAGAGAATGTTTTCACACTATATGAAAAATCTATATGAAAAAGTAAGACCAAATACACATTTTTCTTCTATCAAGAAACTTCTGCTCCATCAATTTGATAGGGAAAATTATGTAGTCCACTATTCAATTTTAAAATTTTACTTGAGCATGGGCATGAGAATCAAGAAGATTCATAGTGGCATAAAATTCACACAAAAGCCTTGGTTAAAAACATACATTGATATGAACTCTCAAAAGAGGGCTCAATCAAACACTGACTTCGAAAAGTCATTCTACAAATTGAAAAATAATTCTTTATATGGTAAAACAATGGAAAATGTAAGGAGAAGGAAAAAATTTAAACTAGTCAACAATGAGAAACAACTACTGAAATTGTCAAATCATCCTCTCTATGTTCAACACAAAATATTTGATGAAGATCTGGTTGGTATGGAAATGTACAAACCTTCAATAGTTTTAAATAAATTAATATATGTTGGTCAAGCAGTACTTGACTATAGTAAGTTGGAAATGTATCAATTATATTACAATGATCTAAAAGGATGTCCACTGATAAATAGAACGCGGCTTTGTGGAGGTGATACCGACAGTTTCTTCCTATGTTTATACACATCACCATCTGTCCGTCTGGAAGATATACTTCTATACTTCGGTGAAAAGTTTGACTCTTCAAACTATGACAGTCATCACCGACTATACTCAACTACAAACAAAGCTAGATTAGGTTGTTTTAAGGATGAGTGTGCTGGAAAGTTGCTTGAGGAAATGATCCTATTAAAACCGAAAATGTATTCCATGAAATATCTAGACTCTACGAATCATAGCATCAAACGTGCAAAAGGAATTCAGAGAGCAGCAGTTAAAAAATTGAAACATGATGACTATAGGAGTGTCTATTATAGTGAGAATGATACAACTGAAGATATGACAATTATAAATTCAAAAAATCACATAGTTAGCACAAAATCATTTAGGAAGCGAGGTCTTTCACTTTGGGAGGATAAGCGCTGTTGGCTGGATAAAAATTTATCATTACCATATGGACACTATAGCCTAGGTCTTCCCCCACCGTCGAAGAGAAGGAGATGCCTTCCTGTCACAGGTGATGTAGAATAAGTCTAAATAAAAACAATATAATATTCCACTTGTAATAGATCTTGCGATTGCTGCATCTTCCGACATGTAGCAACACTTACTAATACATAAGTAGTCTTACTAAAATTGAAATTTCTACATCTTTCCGATATGTAGAAATGATTACTAATAAATAGGTAGTCCTAATGTGAATGAATATGTGAAGAATTTGTACTCAACACCATTCCGATATGTTGAGCTAATAAAATAACAAACTTTAGGCAAACATTAAACTTAAATTTGAAACATAGCTTTCGGAACATGCCTCATTACATTAGAACATGGAAACTTAGTGACGTTCAAAACGTTCACATAACAAATTCTAAAAGAATATCATTTCGTCATTCAATAGCAAATAGTGATCGAAAACATCGTGGCGTTTGCATTAGTATTGACTCATTGCCTTCACTGAAAGACTTTGTGGATCTCATTGACAACCATAAGACTCGGATCAAGATTCCTCTCGATGACAAGGTATGGATAAAGTGTGATTCATCAGTCAAACTATACGTCTGTTCACCAAAACGTGAAGATGTTGAATATCGATTTTTTCGTTTCAGTGACGTCACAAGGGAAACCTTTACAAGGGAGATACTACCACAGATAACGTCATTCATTAAAGATGGAGGACATCAAACGGTTGGAAGTTGTAAATCGGATGTTAACTACAAAAGCAAAGTCAAAACTCAATCTACAAGAGATCGAGAGGAATATACCCAACCGAAAACAATGGTTACTGATAAAACGCAAATTGAAGCCGACAACGAGCTTACATCTTGGAAGACCCTCAATGTTAACATGGAGGATTCAGAGGAAGGATAGATCTCTCACTATCCTATTCTTTCCAAATGGAACAATCCAATGTATTGGAAGGGTCATGGAGGGTGATCTCTCATATCTACACTTAACTTTGGAACATTTACTTGGTGATTCATTATCTGATTGGAAAGTGAAGACAATGACCGTGTTATGTGAATTACACTATCACTATGATTTCCGTAAAGTTACATCATCACATAATCTAACTTATGAAGTGGAGTTATTTCCAGCAGCTCAATTGACTAACTGGCATCCATATCATGTTCATGTGTTCCATAATGGAAAGATTGTGATAACCGGCATTAAAGACATAAGTGATGTGCCTCCCATCATATGTGATTTGAAAAAATGTTTCATGAAAACCAAATTGTAGATTTTGTATATATGTGGATAGATAATGAAATGTGAACATGTTTTTTTGTATATATGTGAATAGATAATGAAATATGGGCATGTTTTTGTTTTCCTTATAAACCCTTGTTTTGGAAAAAAGAGAGCAAGTTAATGATACAACATAAAACTTTATTTCAAAACTGTTTCAACATATTTAGTAAGAATTACATCATTTTTATCACAGTTTTTTGAAAATAGTTCTAAAGCACTTTTACAGTTATTTTTCAATGGTCTCTCGTTGACAAAATAGAGTACATAGCCACCGCACATTAGAGATGTATTACTTTGAAGTGGGAACGATGTCACTTTCCTAACAGTCCAGGAAAACCTGTTCATCCATAATGCGATATCATGTAAACGAGGTTGATTAAGAGAGTCAAAATATTCGGCAACTTTATAACGATTGATGTATACAGCAATCCAATGTTTTCCGGGAAGATTGTTGGTATCCGTATTGATGATAAGTGAACAAGGATAGAAAGGAATTGAATCAGGTAAATTATCTCTAGAAAAGACATTGAGAAATATTGTCTTGGAGTAGGGATGAGCTTTCCTCATTTTCCTCAAGATTTCTATGTTGCTTAAGTTACTCATCTCTGATAGCTGACAGTCACGTCTCTCATTCTTGTTATCTCAACTTTGCTATCATAGATAGCATAAATGAGACAAGTAATTGTTTTCTTCAAAGGTGACTCAAATGATACCTCCAGTCGTAGATTTCCAGGCTTTGTAACTCCTACGCTTTCACCACCTAGATCTGCATCTGCTGTGAGGTTGTACATAATGAAGAAGTAGCCATTCTTGTACATATCCATTGTAATTCCATTTGAATCATCTGTGTTAAACATGCTCAGTGCAGTGAAAGTAGAACCATATTCACGTGCGAATTTGCCATCTTTGAAATTAGGCTCATATGCTTTGCAAGATACAAATTTCCCATCCTGATAGAGTGCTAGTTTGCTAACATTAAAGTGTTGGAAATTGAATGGATTCTTTTCAAAAGCACCAATGAATGCCTCATTTTCCACAAATGTGATATACACCGCCTTTGGCATTGCAGTGGGAAAACGATTTGGGTAGGCATGTGAGGATGATCCCGCACCAATTGTGAAGTTTGTCAACACACTGTGATTAACTGGATATATTGCATTGTTTTTCCTCAATCCTGTCGCATGCTCGTTGATGACTGACGGGTTCATTGTTACTCGCCTTACATTGAGCACGGCATTACTTATGTTAACTTGATAGTTTGTAGCTCCAAAAGCCATTAACGCGAACTCAGGATTTCCACGAATAAATTTTATTTGCATTTTAACCTGTGATAGCAGATATCTAGATTGACGAAGGAAATCAAGATAGACGGGTCCTTTCAAGTATAATTCCTTTGAATCCGCTGTTAAATCCATTCGTCTTTTCAACCCTGCATTTGAGACATCATCAAATTTCCCTTGCTGATCATCATACCACCCAGAAACTTGCAAGTGTGACTGTTTAGCTTGCTTTTGAAATTGAGTCATTGTATGTATATATGCTCCATATGGATATGCTCGATCCCCTCCTTCAATCTGTTTGTCATTCAATATTAGATACACATCTGAGAACAGACTGGCAATAGGAAGATTTGCTAATCCCACTTTATCCTTGGATGAATCGATATTTGTACCATCAGTCTTCTTAATTTGTATACACAACTCTAAATCAATGGATTGACAGTCAATATAATCTTGAGGATTGGCAGGTATATCAAACTGAATAGGCTGCTGGTTACCATCGATATTTGTTGTGGGGACTATGTCTACAATTGTTGAGGAGATGATGTCTGTCTGATGAGGGGGAGAATCGAAGAAACACAAAGCCGAATTGATACTCTGCATCGTATTAGCTCTACAAATATGTTGTCTTCCTTCGTTTTGACTTGTTTCTAGTAGCTGTGGAATTTCGTTTGCGCTTTCTTGTTTTCACTCGACGTCTAGATTTAGAACGTGCTGCTCTAGTCGGCTTTTTACTTTTCCTGCGTCTTTGCTTAGTAACTCGGCCTGATCCAACTTGTCTTGACTTCCTACGTTTCTTCCGAACTGTACGTCTCGTCTTTGTTAAATCATCTAATGCGTCTATGGCAGATTTTCATAGATTCACCGATATCCTCACCTTGAAGCGCATCAGCTGCAACATTTGCACCAAAATCTAAAGCCCTGCTTCCAACACGCTTCATGATTGGTACGCCATACTTTTTGAGTGTTGGAAGAACCATACGTCTTAGTGCACCAAATATGCCTCCTCCAACTTGTCGTCTACCTCCAACAAACACGGGATAACCGCTCTGATATGATGGTCTACTGTAAATGCCTGTCATTATGACTATTGAATAACTATGGAAGTCACAATAGCGTAAAGCCTTATTCTCGTGACCTAATATGTAGGGTCAAAACAGTAACACCACCACAGAACGGTACTACTTCTCCTGCGTCATCATGAATTGATATGTCAATTCTATTGATGAAATTTCGGCTGATTGGTAGATACATTGTATTAAAAAATTCTCGATTGATTAGTTGCTTCCTTACGGATGAGAGAGGAAATGTGCGCAGAAGTGGGGCCTCAATGTCGCCAACCCTTGTATATTCAATAATGTTACAATAGACGTATAAGTTACTTATATCACGCTCTAGTGATGGGGTTGTATCGCCTATTGATGTACCTTCATAAATAGTTGATTTTGAGAATCCCAATGTGGTCGTTAACACGCCATCCAGCTTGATAAGAGAGTTCTTCCCTACCTTTAGAATCATGCGTTTCTTATGTGGGTCATAAGAAAAGTGATATTCATCTGCATCAAGGTAATCTACACCAAACTCATTTAACTTTGTACACAATTCAGATGGCGTTTTCAAGCTTTCAATGTTCAAATTAACTCTTTTTACAAGTTCACTGGAAGTAGACAATTCATCACCCGATATGTCTTCGCTGTATACGTGGATATCCCATGAAGCATTTGTTGATGCTTTGAGTTTAGAAGAGGACAATTGAACCTTGAATGTATCATTTAATTCTGTCAACCAAGGTGCGCTTTCAAGGCCCTTAAACATCCCAATCATTTCAGATCCAAATTCAATAACAGCGGACTCAGACTTTTCCAATGGTGTCTTTTTAGTAAAAACAATAAATTCTACCTCCTTTTCAACAGTAAATAAAGTTACTTTCTCTTTCTTATATTCACAAGTCATTAACGTTTCTGGCACTGATCCTTGAAACTTTCTTGCAAAGTCTTCAACACTTCTAATGACCTCAAATTTATTTTTTACTCGGATGCTCCTCTTTTGTAATGCATACAATGGCACAATTCTACATTGAAAATCAGTGACTTTCCTCTCCGAATTCCACCCACGTCCATTGTACCAATACCTTGATGAGAAAGTTGTTCTGGAATACCCAAAAGTATGACTCAAATCCTTACCTAATACAAGAAGAACATGCTTCCCTTCCTTCATCAATTTTGTTGACCCCTTTATGACTGGTTTGTAGAATTTATTCAAAGTCAGCTTGAAGAGATCATTTATTCGTTCAAACATTCTACCGATTTCCTTTTCTGTATCTTGCAAGCTCATTGTGGGAACCTTAGAATCAAAAGTTGACGTAGCAAATGCCTTTTGAATTTTAATCATGTTTTGAACAGATGGTAAAGATGTTGAAAAAGGATGTAAAGTTAGATGATGAAAAGCCCATGTACCATGTAGACTATTTTGAAATATGCGAAAGCAATCATCCTTCTCTCGCACTTCTTTATGTAATTCAAAATAGTTGTTCTTTAGCAAACTGATATCGTTGTAATAAGTAATTTCAGTTAGAGCAACTTCATGGGGTCCATGCAGAGTAATTGGATTAGCGAATTCAACAGAGTATAGAGATGGTTTGTTACTTGGGAATATCTTGGGGTTGCTATTGCTTGGAAGAATGATATTGAAGTTAGTAGACATGTTAAAGTCATATATGGAAGAAGTCACATGCTATATTAGCTTAAAAGTTACGAGTGTCTCCCATCTCCACATTTTGTAGATCCTGGTGCGTTATCCAGCTATTGAATGAATCAGGATATCCTTTCCATTTAACTAGATATTTCCTTTGATTGCCATGACCTTTCCTCCTAATTATTTTATCAATCATATACACCTCTTCACTTCTGTCTACTACTTGCAATTCATAAGAGTAAAATTTTCCTTCAATTGGATTGCCATGGTAATCTATTAATTTATACATGGTGGACCTAAATTTTGTATTTACTTCATCCACAAAAAACTCTTCTTCAGTCCAATTAGGTAGATACCCCTTCTCAAATGTAGACTTGACCTTTGAAATCCGAACTCTATCACCAACATTAATTTTCTTTTCATTGGAAATGTTTTTCGCTTTCTTATCATACAATCGAAGCCATACATCCATCGCATTATCTGGGGTAACATCAACTGGTTTCATCTTAATGATTCGATGGTAGCTTTCATTGTAATTCTTAACAAATTTCTGCAGCTCACCTACCCAAACATGTGTATTTTTTGCAGTGAAATAGCGCCATATTTTTGTCTTCAGTGTGCGATTGAACCTCTCAACCATGGCAGCTTTATAAGCACTTTTGACACTAAACAATTCCACATTATGACTTTTAAGGAGACTTCGAACATGAGAGTTTTCGAATTCCTTCCCTTGATCGGTCTGTATTCTTTGCGGAACACGCCCCTCATCGAAAATGCTCTGAAAAGCCGCTTCAACTTCTGGTCCTCGTTTAGATTTCAGCGCACGTGCCCAAGCATAGCGAGATAAAATATCTATTACGGTTAAGATGTATTTATAGCCATCATTGTACTGTGATATCTGTTGCATGTCAGCCAAGTCCGCTTGCCATTGACTATCTATATTGTTAACAACATATTTTCTTGTTGGAAACCGCTTTCTCGCATTTTTGTGAAGAGTGTAAGTCGGTTGACTCCTCAACCACTTCTTGACTTTCTCTATTCCCACACCTGCTGCACGAGCTAGAACCTCCGGACGACTGAAACTTGCGGGATGATTTAAGTCGTAATAAATCTTTCTGAGTTTCACTGCTGTACCCATCGTCTTTGTTCTGATTTGCACGCGTATTACTCGCACAGCAACTGCTAACACAATTGATATCAACCTCTATGCCCTCTTCTCCTTTGCCTTCGAGCGCAGATTTCAAACAACAGCAAAATTTGTGTAACGACATGATATGAGAGAGGCAAGGCTTAATTCATATTTGCTTAATATTTACTATACTCCTTCGCAACACGCATTGAGCGCCTAGTAGCTCTTTTTGGTTGCAGATCATCGGGATCATGAAGCTCTCGCTTGACCGCCATCGCGGGTGTTTTACTCTTTGATCCATCTTGTAAGTGTCCCTTATCCAATTCATTCACAGTCGGTCCTCCAATAATATTGTGAGGTACATTTTGATCAGATAAAATTTTCTGAAAATATGACCACCCTTGTGGTGCACCTAGTTTTCGCCTTACATCTCTGACAGCATATTGTAGAAGGTCATCTATGTGACTATTTCTAATAACATCACCAGTTGTTTCATCTATTATCTCCCCTCTCTCATTGAACTGCACATGTGGATCAATGAAGTCAAATAATCGCTCAGCGCGCACACGATATGGTCGAGGTGTTGACAAGGTTATAAATCGTCGCAACTTGTCACGAATCTGTCGCCTCTCGTCAATGTTTTCAGCTGCTAACTGCATTCGTCGATAGGGATCCTTAATCTTCTGAATTTCCATATCCTTTTGTGTTAGTTCCTTAAGTTGATTCGTAATAGGTTGATCTATATTTTTGACTTCCTGTGCACTTTGTAATGTAGTCAATTGTACATACTCCTCTTGAGGAATGACTACCATCTTTGAATACGACATGTTTGAAAATAATAAGGCAACAAAGTACATTGCTTAAAACTAACTGTGAACCGAGAAAACTGTCATTGGTTCAGCGGAATTAGGTATGATATTTGTTCGAAATCGAAGTCGTTCCGGACATTCCTGGGTTAGATCAATAAATAGATAACCATGTGGTTTCTTTGTTACATCTTCATATATTTTTGAAAGTACTTTAGGTTGTTGATGTAATATCTGTCTACTGAGATGATGTATCTGACTGCTATCTCTTGGATTTTTAAATATTGCCAAATAATGTGTATTCAAACTTCTAGTTCTTTGCTCTTTCCCTCCATCGAAGATGTTTTGGGTGATGTAGATAATAAAAGCTTCCCTATGATGTGCAGTTTGAATGAACATTTCAGTTACATCCTTTGAAGATTTGCTTTCTCGTAATAGATCATCTAATACTAGTAAGTCACCTGCTTTGATATCCTCAGTTGATGGCAACCCTTGCTTCACCTCATAACCTTTCTGGCGAAGTGCAGAATGTAGTTGTGGTTGAAATATTCCATAATACCATTTGACTCTCTTAATTTCCTTGTTAAACATTTCATTTCTATATTGTAGCAATTCAGTTACAAATGTAGTTTTACCGGACTGACTTGGTCCAGCGACACACATTGTGCGATCAGTGAATAGACGAAAATCTGTCATCTTATAATTCCATTAACATTAAACTCATCATCCCGCTAATTTTGCTTAGAACAACAAAACAGACACATGTTCCAGATCAAGTTTATTTACATTCAGAATAGAAACTTTCAAGTTACATTTACATATTAAAACATTTACAAATTAAAACATTTGTGTTTCCTCATCACAATTAGGATTATAGAAAGTTTTCAAGTCAGCATCTTGGCGCTTCAACTTCAATTTAGGATTCCCATCTTTAGATTTCCGACCTCGCTTTTTGCTCTCTTCCTTCCCATCACTTGAAGCAGTCTTATCAATGTTAATTAAACATTTATCAATTGGCAGTGGTTCATAGACTAGTTGAAGAACCTTCATTTGTAAAGATGCGACTTTACCAGTCGAACCATGTGAGCCAATATAAAGTCCGGTAACGTGAACTAAGCCCATATAGCGGCCCCGTTTGAGATCCTCACATTCCATCGCGTTTGTAAAGAGATCGAATGCTTGAAAATGATCAGATAGTTTTAAAAACAGTGTATCGAATTCCGGCAATTCCTTATAACCAACTCCTTCCTCTAATGCCTTTCTCCAATGAGTGGGAGCACTTTCAGGCAGCTCAACACATTCTTTCGCGAAAGAGTCAATAGTTTTAAGAATCACCTGTTGCCATTTTGGAAAAGTCACTCGCATTTGTCTCATATTGCTATACCCTGATGTAGACATACCATTACTGTGGAAGAATGGAACTTGAAGATAAAAGCCATCATCACCATAATTCAAGGTTTGAAAGTAGAACGTATTTCCAATCCCTTGCACCTTTCGTGTCGGACGAAGCTTCAAGAGATCTTGCTCAAAAGCGTCACCTTCCTCTCTGATTGTATACATTTTCTGAGTCATGTTTCAACAAGTACTAATTCGGAGCTTTCAACCAGCGCAAATGAATTGTCACTTGAAAGTGGTAAAATATCATTAAAGCGTCTTCCTTATATACACCTATATATGACTCATCAATCAAAGTGATGACGTGTCACTTTATGATTCGCTAACCTTATATTAACATTGCAGCAGTTGCTGCAATCCTTCCAAGCGGACTATTGATTACACCATTAATACTGTTTCCAATATCATTTAACATACTTAGAAACCCACCACCACCGCGCTGAATTAAGTTTCGCCTTTTCTTATCACTACTCCTTGGATTTGAAAACTTTTTTATGCTATTCAAAGAGCCAGCATTCAACAGAGGCTTGTAAATAGGTAGACATTTGTGTATTGCAAAAGCTAAATCACGAATGAAATCATCACTTGAATTTTGAATCAATTTACACTTCTTCTTATTATCATGTATCCTGTTTAACTTTCGCAACGCCTTTTTAAACTGACTTGAAGGTTTGAAGGACCGTTTCGATTGACGAGAAGATGCCTTCCGTTTTACAGACATTTTTATTCTAATATGGAAATAGATAATACAATTACAATTTTTGCTTAGTACTTACAACATTATATACAAAAGTTTACAAGCATTCACACAGAGTTTGTTGCTGGTACGTATAAAATTACATAAAACACTTAGCAAGTTGTAGAGGGAAACTGATATACACTCACATCGGCTAGAGTCTCATTTGTAGCAGTTATGAGCTGCTCAATGTCTTTCATTAGATGTTTTGAAATAGGACAGCACATACAGCAAGGCTTTAAATGGAAAGTCTTTAAAATATTGGCATAGTATGCCCGCAAACTGATCACCTCAGAATGTCCTTGAGCAGCCACATTGATGCTTACTGATGGCGGTCCACTGAACAATTCCAGTTTGCACTTCTCACCCTTCTCATCATAGTAGCTGGAGGTGATAATGTCATGGAGACATGTGTTGAGTTTCCGTTGGATACTGCTGCACCAACAGCGAGAGTATTCCCGTACAATCTCCGTTTGAGATAGTGGGCGAAATACTTCGTTGAGCCAGAATCTTGCAACTCGTGTAAGAGCGTTGTTCACGACTCTCATCAACATTCTCTGCACCACAACGTCCTCTCCGCAGCGGAAATACTTCACTATTTCCTCCATCAGATCCACCAAATCCGCTTTATAGCCAGTTATATTCACGGCAGAATAAAATATATTGCCCGTGAAGAGTTGACTTCGGTAAATTATTGAAATGGGAATGTTGGTAGTGAACGACATGCTGATTGACATTGTATTAGCCTCAAATTATGCTTGAAATAGAACGGTACAATGTCCTCCTTATATAGAAAAAGTCACACAAAGACACAATAGTGACCAATCACAGACCTGCATGATGACTCATCATGCACGATATACAGTGACTGTTGAAGATATTTCTTCATCGCAAAGGGGACAAGATGAAGTTTCAAAGGGTACATAACATGTAGAACACATAACGCTATGAGAACATGGCAAAAAGAGAAGGGATCGTTCCTGTTTAAAACATTTAACGCAGTTCCGTTCACATAATAATTTAAATGTCTCTTGTTCTAATTTCCTTCTGAAGTCACTTTTATTGGGAGAACTTTTTATTAAAACACTGTCAGATGTCTCCTTCTTTCCATATCGTTCCAATTTGATCCTCCTAATTTCACCATCATTGCAGTGTAGCATGGAGAAATCCTCTATCCACCTACGATCCAAATTGTGATTCATAGCATGCTCATCTAGATCCATTAGTCGATCAACTAAATCACCAGCGTTGATATTTTCACTGAGATTTGTTACAGTTTCTATGGCTTTGAACGAATATCCAAGGTCTCTTGCGACAACCCACGACGTTGGGATACTAGTCATCATTATGTATGTCATCAAAAACTATCTCATATTTATAGCATAGTTTGTCTACGTAAAAGGAAAATCAATGTGTCATCTTGATTACAATGGTTGCAATAGTCACAATAGTCGCAATTGAGCAAACCCATTCAAAATCAAACAACGGACGTCTATCGGTACGTATCCAAGTGCTCAGAACCAAACCACACAAGTTCGATCATAGACGTTCCGAAACACAGTGTACCAAACACATGTACCTATCCAGTAAAACAGATCTCATACAAGTTCTTATTCATAACACTGAATTATACATGTACCTATCCATGTGCCTATCGATAACTAAAGTATACATGTACCTATCCATCCATGTACCTATCCATGTTCCTATTGATAACACTAAACTTTACATGTACCTATCCATGTACCTATTGATAACACTAAACTTTACATGTACCTATCCATGTACCTATTGATAACACTAAACTTTACATGTACCTATCCATGTACCTATCCGTGGCAAGTAGGGCACAGTTTTCACTACTCACATGATACGCAAGGATTTGCAAAAATTCCATATTAAAACTTTTGGCTCTACATGTAGCATCTTCACTGGACATTTTTTCCTTATCTACCTGCTTCCCATTAGATTCATTCTGTGTTTTCCTTTATCCTGTCTGACAAGTAGAACTCGACAGACGCGTAGACTCGTAGTAGTCATAGAATGTAGTGTACATCATTCTGTGAAAGACGCATTCTCGTTCTCTGCAAAAACCTGTCCTGGTGGCCAGACTACGGATTCTGTGAATGTCCTTGAGCATGCATTGAGACTGCAGCTTTTAGATATACAGTGCATGCATCCACATGAATAAAGTTATTCTACAATGCGCTGATGACTATTCCGCCTTGACGCAATAATTCTCTTTGACGTTTTGATTTTCAGAATACAAGTGTTCATTTTGACAGTGAACCACAATCAATTTCAACAGCGAAAGAATATTTGACTTTTTCTAGAAAAAATGCTAATATTTGTAGAAAAAATGTTCAAATATCACAAACAACAATTTAATTACGCATTCAAACTTGATGGATATCCTAACAGTATTGCAAAATAAGCGAGTTCAGGCCGTAAAGAGAGGGAGAGAGACATCCCAGAAAAGACTAAATTTAGAATGTTAGTTGAAAACGAAATCAAAACAATTTCCAAAACAGAAAAGAAGAATCGGATATCAGCATCAGAAAGATAGAAATTATAGCCAAATACAAGATCTACAGGGTGCTCCAATAATAACATAACAATATCACCGAAAGAACTCAATATTCGAATTTGAGTGTGCGTTTACCAGAAAGTTTACATCAGGCGCATAATCAAGCTTGTAAAAACGTACGCATCCGATGTAGGAACATTCCAATAAAATTCTTTCATTGAATTACGTCTTGAATTATGGAACAAGCAGTTCTTTGATATTGGATTGAACGATAATGATAACGATAATACATTATATGGCTTCAAGGTGTCTTCTTAATAAAAAATATCCAAGCTTTTTGAATGCAAGCATTAAAAACTACTTCCCCGACTACGGTCTTTGTTTTAATATCGATGTTTCACTATCCTATTTAACATCATGCATATTGGCTTAGAAAAGTAAGAGCAAGGTATAAAAAATATTCAATTCAATTTTCCGCAGATGCTTGCTATGAATTAACTGTTCATAAATAGACAGACAAAAATTGTGTGGTGAAGGATTTGCTCGGCTGCCAATATTATTAAACCTACATAATATTTTTTCTTGATGAAATAAATATAGAAAAATATATTTACTTTTCTCATTTTGAGCTTTATGGACTTAAACTGGACTTCACTTCAAAACGACAACTAGCAATTGTATACATTGGTTATTTTTACGTCAAGACTTTGTATGGATCTATTATCACAAGGGAAGGACATATTATTGAACAATGAATATTATTTGAATATTATTTTGAACAAAATATAATGCAACAATGAAACCATATTTTGATTAATTGCGGCGCACGGGAGATTCTTCAAGCCTTTCAGCATTTTATAATAACTCTCGATTCTTTTAGCCGGTGTGCATGTTTATTGAAGTAAAAGGTGCACAAGACAGCAACTCCCATATATGGTCATGTCCTTGCTCAAGATGTCAACGCAAGAATCAATTTGCATTATTTCATTTAAGAATTACCTCTGCCACTATACATTGTATAATTTAATGGCGAATGTTATTCTTGAATAATAGCTTTGCGATGGGAAACTATTTATCTCCAACTTAAGCAAGTCTTTATTTGGATTTTGTAAAAACTAAATTTCTTAGCAGATTTTCTGAAGGAATGCCTAAATGTGGGTCTTTTTGCATATTTGGAAGTATAACTTGCAGCAAACTGTTTACATAATTCTATGCAAAACTGAAGGAAATTTCATATCGGAGAATTTCTTTGAACCATATGACAATTACTTAAAAAGAAATTTATAGCCGCTTATCAAGGGTTTGCTTGCATCAAGGGTATGACAAGCGATCAACAAACACGATGAGATGCTTCTGAGTAGATATTTCCAAGCGTCAAATCATCAATCAAACTTATTCTTCATTTTCTACCGACCGCACTGAATTGCATGTAATTTATTTCAGTTCAGCTTCATAATACCTCTCAACTGAAGATATCTGGATCCAGCACGCTCCTGGCACAAACACGAAGAGTGGCTTTCCATCTGCGAATCGAACCCAGTCGTCCAGATGCTTGCGCGTCACGACTGCCACAAAGGCTAGCAAAGCACAACATTCCTGATTGTGTCATGAACAAGAATATCCTAGATTTACGCACGCATATCACTCGATATTCATAGTTCTAGAAGTTGATATTGCTATTAATGGCAAACAAGTAGCATGTGATTTGCGTACGCAAATCTACGCTATACTTGACAGTATCGCATGCATTTCAATTATTGGCCACAGAGATAAATTGCCTTGTCTGAGTGTTTGGTGCTGGAGATGATTTTCCTCAATACCGATGGTCACGGCCAGAACTAGGATCGAGGGGCAAGATGATCAATTATCCATTGTATTTTCCATCGTTCTGAATTCTGACTAACTAGAACATTGACATCACATCAAACGAACACAGTCGGTCAATTTAGATCGCGAAGAAAAATTAACTTTAGGATAGGTACGTTTCATTTGACTGCCTGCAATAGGTTTTCTGATAAAATCTACTTCTGCAATGCGCGCGCTTGGCCAATCACACAAGTCAAAGAGAGACGAACATCTATGTCAGTTTCTATCGCTTGCTATCATTGCATACAATGGCTGGGAAAAGATCATGTCCGCTCTAGACAAACCCACACACATCTACTCGACATCGCCAAAGCGAAGTGCTGTCCAATCGATTTTCAGAGTTCGCCTGGATGCAATGTTGCCGTTACTTAGCGCCTTAAGTACTGCAACAATTTTTCTGACATTTATATGCGCCATCATGTTTTAGGTACATTTATCACTTAACAATCGAGCTGCAACTATCCTTTTTGACTTTACAAGAGATTTCCTTTATATTTTATTTTTCTGTAAAAACAACAAGTATAGTGAGGAGAGGCTCGAGTTCAAGGAATTCTCATGGTGTGCTAATGACACGATTGCGTCCCTTTCAGGTTGGCAAAAAGCCGTAATCGGACTGCTCATTTTCGCTGTCAGCTTTGGATTCTTTGGAGCCATTTTATCCATCCTTGGCGTGTGTGTTACGTATTTACCGCGCAAAATCTACTACTTTCATTCTGCTGGAGAAATTTTCTTTGTTGCGGGTAAGACAGCAGTTTAAAAATTGAGCATCTAAGTGAGCATCAGATAATTTGATGAATTTCTATAATTTCAACATTTTATTTGTAGCCGATAGATTTCACTACTCTGAGGCAAGCCTCCAATAATGGACTGTCTCTGTGTCGCAGGTCGCTCAGATTTTAATGTTCAGTGAACAACCAAAACTGGGTTTTCTTTCAAAACCAAACCGACTTTTTTATCCTTCTTTTTCTGAAAGACAAGAAAGTTTTGGTATTTTAATTTATTAGCATATTTGATGCTCATTTCATTGATTATATTTGTGTCACATTTATAATGCATGTCTATATATAAAATGCATAAAGTCATTCTTTCTCTGATCGCAAGTGTAGTTTCGTCTAATTACACTGGTGAATATGGGGACTATCATAGAAACAATAAATCCATGAATCGCTCTGTAATAGTAATCAGCACAAATGCATAAATACAACTGCAATAATCTGAATAGTAATTAATAATAATGTGGTCTAACTCTACAATGGGATCTATACATAGCATGAATAAACCCTCTTTATTATCAAAATATTACTCGCTCTCACTTAAATTTAAGCATTTTCTTCAACGCATATTTTTTACAATTTTTACAATTATTTTGTTGTACAATATAAAAACTTGAGCATTGATAAATGTAGGACGTGGCACAGTACACAAAACAACATAGGCCTTAATGTGCATGAAAATTGAAATAAGTATTTCAAATAATCGAGCTGAAATCAGGGTTTTTCTCAGCACACCGACTCGACCTCAAACTTTTAAACAGCAAAGAGTACTACGCAACAGATGAGGTTTAATAATTCCGAATATGATCTGTTTTGATGACAATTAATTTATCTGTTATTTGTCTGAATGAAAGCATTAATTTGTAGTCCATTTGTTTGGCCACGCCTTTTTTCCTTTGTTATTTTCAAATGATGCGAAAAGTGCCTTATATAGGTATAAATGTATTATTGAAGTCACTACGTTTTGAATAATTTGAACAAGTGATATGAATATATCATGTAATTTGATATAAATCTGTTATTTCATTTTTGTGAATTTGTCGGATATCACATAGTCCAATGTTCATAATTTCTTAGATTTTTAGCTAATGCAAATTGATATACCTCATATTTTTGTGAGCTCTGCCGCTATTTGAATATTTAGATTTCTTCTGCCATCACTTGATTTTACTCTTTCAAGGTATTCGACCTTCAAAAATCGCGTTTTTCGCACCATTTTAAAAATCTGAAGCATTAATTTATTGATTTACAGTGAGATGCAGCATTTTAACATCCACTTTGCATTGTTGCATGCTTAAGTATTCTATTTCCTTTATATGCTGATGCAAGTAAGTACATGTAGATAAAAGATGAGACTTATTGCATTTTGCAAGTATGAAAATATTCGTATGAAATTTACATGTTACTACTAAATCGAAGTCATTGATATTGCCATGTGCATGTACAGCTCTTGATTTTCGATTATAACTGTCATGTCTTTGCATATAGTCAGGGAGCTAACACTGAGTGGTGCAAGGAGCAAGATCACACATGACATTTTTGCATAGCATTGACTGCCATAAAGCTGCACGTCTGCCGAATTAGTTCGTCTTTCTTTTATAAATAGCCAAGATTTGAGTACCTTATGTAATTCCAATAGAGAAATTGTTTGGAAACATGACCTCATTGAGTTATTGGCTGCAGATTAAAATTGGAGAGGTTTTCGGTCAAAATAACTATCATTGAAGGAATCTACACGTCATGGTTTTTCACATGAATGGTCATTTGAGGCAGATGAAAGAAGTGCTAGTGTATACAGACATTTGAACAGAATAAGAAGCTGTACATGCTTGTTGAAATTTCTATGAAAATGTTATGAACTCATTACACATGTGAGCGTCATGCTTGTCGAAGGAGACAAATTCTGAACATAAACGAACACTCAAATGCAAAAGCATGATCTTCAGATTCTTTCAATACTAATCATATTGGGAAAATCATTTTACCACTTTAATCTGCAGTCACTAACTCAATGAAATCACGCTTGCAACGAACGTGTCACTATTTCTCTATTGGAAGTACATGAGGCTTCTAAATCTTAGCTATTTATGAAACACAAGCGATCTGATCCGTCAGAAATTCAGTTTTGTAGTATTCAAAAAAGTACAATGCTATGTGAAAGTTTCAGGTACGACCTCGCACCCTGCACTACTTCGTGCTAACTCCGGACTAACATTGCCAATGTGGAATATTCAAAAACTGTAATAACAGTAGTACCACCGGCGCAATGACCACAGGTCATTTTGACCTCAAGACGGAACCATTTTCGAAGTAGCAATTTATCAATTTTTTATGCAATACGATTTTGTGACTTCTATGCTGCAAGTAAGATTTTGTAAGAACGCAAAGCATTTGCTTTCAATTTAGCATAGATATCGAGAAACCCATTGCTATATGCCTACCTAGAAAGATCAAGAGCGATCATTTTGACCGCAACAGATTTTTTGTAATGCTTGGTTCATCCATCAAGCTTTTGACATAGTAAGCAGAAGTTTTATTGCATGCGCATGAATAATACGCACGTAGATATCTTCTAACGCATTATCATTGAGGACAGAAGTAATCATTGACGGAGGTTCCCATCTTTCACAGCGAGGAGTTTTAAAGATATGAATTTTCTCTGTCACTTGATGATGTCAAATAAATGGATAGAATTTGTCTTATGATTTGGTATTTATTAACTTAAAATTTGAACAAATATTCATTGCGACTCGTAAAATTAATTCAATCCAATAAAGTTGCCCAAATTGATTCATAAAATATTGTTGTTGATATCAATACTATCTGTTGTATAGACGACAATTGGAATCACACAATTATTCTGAAACCGAATGAAAGAGAACACTAAATGTGATGGCATCTTCAAAATTTATAATAAGCATGTGCTTGTTCTCATGAAAGGTTTTGCGTTGAAACATCTCGAAATTTCGATCAAATTTATTGTCAAATCTATAACAGAACGACGAAGTTAAACACAAATAAAATTGTTCCTCCGATAAGCTAAATGGAAACTGGTGGGATTTGAGATTACTTGACCCGGTAAGGAAGCAGAAATGGTTTGTTTCATAAGGAGAATGAGAGAGTCAAACAGACGCAGATTAACGGAAGAAAGTTTATCAGAGAATGAGATTGAGATGGAAAATCGTAGATAGGTTTTGTTTTATCTGATTGATAGTTTATGATATATTCAATCATCTTACAACTATCTCCATTACTTCACGCCATCAAGAGACAACTGATAGTAATTCAGTTATAAGCTTAGGCAGTGAACTTCGTTAGAGGAATCTAGTTCATCAGCAATGTTATTAGCTTACCATTTTGCTATTTGGGTAGTTGTGTCAATGCAGGTAAGTCTCTTGAACCTGCTGTGCCGATTTGGTCTCTTTTTCAATAATTGCTAATTATGTTAGATACAATTTCATCAGCCGTTTAATGATTTTATCACAAAGCAAAAGGGAATTTCATGTTTACCGTGTCAAGTGATTTATATACTAGACTACTTCGGAAAACACTTCCTTCTGCAGATCCTTTGAGAAAATGGCATTTGTTGAAATTTCATAATATATTCATAATTCTTTTATAATCGATAAAGAGCTTAAGGCTAATTTACACCCGATGACAAAACAAATCATTCTTTCTCCCAAAAATGCAAATGCATTACTATTTTTATTATTTTGAACTACTTTATCTGCTGTCATTCAATTGTCATAAAATAAGGTTGCAAAAACAAAGAAGTTTGCTAAATCAACTTTGCGGAAACTTGTTGATGCATAGATGCTCGCAATCAGTTTGTAGGCTGCAGCTATGAGAATTTCAAAAGTTATTACAATCAAGAAAAATCATGACCGAGAGAAATTGCGAAAATCAATTCACGCAATTGACCAATCTCCGGGATACTCCACGTTTTTCAATGAAAGTCATTTTGACTTGACAATCCCCGGAAAACAGAAATTTACGGTCTATTCGAAAAAGAATTACTCTAAAACCACGAAGGGCCTTCGGCGCCCTCGCCTTCTGAGGTCAATGTTATCGTCCATGGACCGTCGTGTTATCCGAAGGCCCGTCGTGGTCTTAGAATAGAATTTTTTATCGAAGAGACCGTAAATTTCTGTTTTCTCGGGATCGTCAAGTCAAAATGACTTTCATTGAAAAACGAGAATTAATTATTTATTTATTAAAGAGTTACAAAGAATCGCAAGCAGCAAAAGATAGAATTTCGTAATCATACATACCGTACTTTATTACTGCGGAATACAGGACAAGAGAAAACTGAAAGTTCATGGCTTTGATGATTTTTTTGATTAAAAAAAGAGGAAAAATATTTTCCTGAAGTAGGCATCATTTATTTATTATTAAAACTCACGTACTACATACAAATCATCAACCACATAACACCAGATGGAGTGTGAGATTGTAAAGAGTTCAGCCCTTCCACTGATTCGATTTTAGTCCACAGAATCCCACCTATCCAAAAAAGGGCTCCAGACGGCCGATTCAACTCGAACTTTACGTGTTATTAATTGAAAGTGGTTGAATTCACTTCATTTGGAAGAGTGCTAAGACCTCTTTGATGGCACATATGTACAATAATTTGATAGCGCTGAAGCAGTTCGATCAAATGACGAGTATCTTTAGCTAAATCACAACTTAAATCTTTGCATCAGATGTTGCACGGTGAAGCAACAAATGTTTCGAAAGCAGCCGTTTTTCAAGCCGCTGATACTTTACAGGCCTTTTTGACTTAAAGCCTTTACTTGAGAGTGCAGTATTACCTGTGAAATTTGTGAGTTTTTGCATCCATTTTTGAGTTGTACAGTAGTTTGGCTAGCATTTTAACTTCGTTTAGCGACATGTAGGATCCTACCAGGGATCACCTCAATTCATTAGCGAACATAGTCAGTTTTCATAGATACATTTATAAATGAATTGAGAATATTGTTTATCTTTGCGCAGCTGCTCTTGATTTAGTAAGCAATTTTGACGATGAATTACGCGATTTGACATGAGTACGGGAAGACGCGTCAGATTTGATGTTGTATGAGTGCAATGTGAGTAGGCTTACTAACTATAGGCCCTATCTCAAGACTTACCCGGTCATGATCAGTATATGAGGAGAGGTGTTCTTAGAAAGTAGTAGTATAGAATCCTACGTAATGACCTATCATTTGAAAGAAATTAAGAACTCAAAGCAAAATTCTATTTTCAAAATGTTTTATGACTTTTCTGTTGGTGTAAGAGATTAATCTTTTGAGGGTCTTTTTAGAGATTCTGTAGGCTAACAGGCCACATGCTATCAATACTGCATGGCTATGCAACTCGCAGATCATTTGAGCAATTTCAAGGGGACAAACATTGTGTAAGAAATTGGGTGAAATCACAAGTCACAGACTTCCAGACTGAGGAAAGCTTCATGGCAAAGTAAGGCAGACTTCTTTTTTACACACGAATTCGATAATAATTGGTGATTAGCAAACAAGATGAAACTGGAAACAGTTGAAAATGCTAAAAGTCACAATTGGGATGTTGTTACACCTCAACTACTGTTTTATGCTAGTTGAATGCAAGAAGTAACTTTCATAAATACTCCGGAAGTTAAAAGTAGGTATCCATCAACCGAGGAGGATTTTCGAGGTATATTTGTCTAGCTGGCGATCCTTAGAATGTAAATTTTGGATTCATAACGAAAAATGGGATGTTTGGGCTATCTAAACGCCTAGATTTGCATCAAATATTTGCTGAAAATGTTCAGCGTTTCGAAGCAATTTATGGAAACTTAAATCACAGTCTGTGGTGGCAACAATGCTACAATGTGACACTGTCATTCCATCTCCATGCACACAAGGAAATCAAGCAAATTCGCGGATAAAAATTGGTCGTTAATCGCTTCAGAAATTGAAGGATGTAACGACAGAATGGCGATTCGGCCATCATTCTACAACGCTTCATGATTGAGATAAATGGCCCGGAACTAATAAATTACTGAATGCATCCGAAGAAAAATCCGCGCCAATGTCCGATGTGAAACTCAATGTGGCCTCAAATATTTTCAACTTCACATCTTCCTATTCAGCATCGTTAATGACATTTGGATTTCCATATTTGATTCAAAACTTTTGCAACCTCATTATTATCAGATTTTGAAACTACGAGTATTTCGCCAAGTATTTTTACATTAATATAGGGGTCGACCAAAAAATTGCGCATTCTTAAGCGATTGGGTTGTTAAGATTTCATTCATCGTTCTCATAAAATATTCTGACTATCAAAACAAACAGATTGTTGATTCATATTTAAATGACGTCTGATGTCTCTTCCATTTATTGAGTGATTATGTGACATTTCCATAGACATGAAAGTTGTGCTAACCTATTTGAAATAGAATGATTTGTCATTATTATTGAGTGGATATTAGTTTTTTATGATGATGGTATAGTAAGTATTCCGTGTCATTGAGTGCAAAATTACGTCTTCTAAATGCATCAGTTGATTTCTTTTCGAGATTCACTTTCTAAATATGGAATTTGCGCACTAGTAGTGTGACATACACTTTCTTATCAGAACCCCGCCTAAAAATGGCTAGCCTATACTATGCGACAAAGACTAACGACACTTTTTGTCAACGTTTTGGGCAGGGAAGACACTGTCAAAGTTATAAGAATTCAAGATATCATCAATGAATTTGGATGAGGGGTGTGAGATGCATTGATTCATGAAAAATAAATCATATCAAACAAAATGCTTGAGATGGAACATCAAAAACAAACATCTTAAAAATGAAACTTCCTCCACGTATCGCATTCATACATTGATCATAGAGCCTTATGCAGGCTGAAGCATGTGGACATTTTGCCTCAGCAGTTTTAAATAAACTTCTGTTTAGCGCAAGATACATAGTGTACATAATGTTAACTTGATTGCTGGACTACACTATGCAGAGTGCATGACTAAGTACATGTAAACTTACCGGTAAGTGAGGCTTCCGCTAGGTGGGTTTTTCACTGAATGGTTTTCCGTTAAGTGGGATGAAAAAAATCGTGAAACCTCTGTATCACTTCTGGAGGCCGAATAATCCAGACACACGAATAGTATCAGATTGCAGTAGTTTTCAATTCAATCAACGATGCACATGAAAGAACTGAACATCCGAAAAATTTCATAACTTCTGACAGTGACATAAATCTGCTCTTTTTATCTTGTGTTGCTTTTCATTTCAGCCTTGGGGTCTGCAGGTGCGCTGGTTATTTATCCAGTGTCAATCGAACGCTATCTCCGCAATGCCGAGCACAAATACGGTTACGCTTATGGTCTAGCGTGGGCGTCAACAGTGCTCTTTTGTGTGTCTGCCTTTTGCATGATGTTGGACGACATCATGGCTGAAGCCTCTAGACCAAGGACTTGTTGCTGTTGCTGCTGTCGTGGCCATTCTCCACACGCAAATATCGAAGCTGTGTGACAAATTAGACTGCCCCGTCACTAACTCTTCTTGCTCTTCTCTTCTGTAACCTGCCTAGAACTATTACAAGCCAATGCCCTTCCCTGTGTGAACCAATCTTCTCATACAGGGCTACTCATTCGATATTTCTCAGAGTTTCTTGACCTTTGACCTAAAATTCTCACTTCTTTCTATTTTTAAATCTTTCAATTCTTCTTCTTCAAAATATTTGTTTATAACCAATAATTTGTTGCTGACCTCAAAACAACGAAGAGAATGAACATTTCTTGTTCAACTTTCCCCTTTCTATATTATATAAAGATGTATACTCTTTTCTTTGATTTTTGCTTCCGTCGATAGAAAATTCTCTTCTACTTTCCCTACCTTCTTCCATTGATGTCAGAGTGTGACAGGCTGTGCAGAAGTTTTCCCTGAAATCGCTTACTCGAATGCTGTACTCAGTCACTTGGTGCCAATATTTCCCTATTTGTCTCTCCAAATGGATATCATTCCTAATGGTCGTTGCGTTTTATCTGCCGATGACATTTTCCAATTGTCTTTCTTAAATTTCCTTCTATACTTTTATTGATGAACTACTTCTCGACGCTTCTTGTCGCTTGACTCAGACCAATTTCTCTTCAATCTTTGTAAGTGCTTATTCTGTCGGAGGCATCGACGTACTGACCTTAGTCACAATAACATTGCATCACTTCTTTCAAGATGATGGCCGCTTACTTCCGAGGTCAGGAGGAAAGACGAAATTCGGCAGGAGGCCGCCTTTGAACATAGCATTCTTAGCTCTTTTAATTATTACATTTTCATTCACATCATTTAGGAACTCTTGATATTGGTGACAATTTTGCGTCAATTTGGTAGCGAGGCCCAACCTACTTTGTGGATATTGTGGCTTTGTTGCCAAAGACGTGGTGTTACTCATGTCCTATCATACAGTATTAAACAATCAATGACTTTGAGGTATTATTTGACGGTAATTTATGGGTATCTATTCTGTATCAGAAAGCGTAACGATTGAATATTGCTATACCGTATGTAGTCATCAAGACGCACACATACAATCGACGCAGATGTAGCCAGTACTTGAAGAAGCATCAAACAAACTTTTGACCAATACTCAAACCTCTTCACATTGAACACATTATACATCGTAAAGTGAGATTGTTGACCGCTTCTTAAGATTGTCCCGATTTTTACTTGATTGAAGAATTATGGCTTAGCTTTGTACCACGAACTTTGATGTGTACCAGACCGCTTAGAGATATTATTTTCATCACAAACAAAGCAATAAATGAAAAGTATATGTTTTTCAAATCCTATGAAAAACTGTTTCACAAGCGAAGAGAAAACCGTTAAGTTATTATTCACAAATAATTACGAAAATGAATATAATGAGAATAACAAGAATTTGATAAAACCTACTTTCATTTTTTAACTCTGCAGCTCTTTTCGCTAGAAATACACAGGCGACGACATGCCACTTAAATTATGTTCAAATGATTAAAAATGAATAAATAGATGTGCTGGTTGTATAACTGAAATATTTGTTAATTGATATATCATAACAGATTATATACATATGTTTCAAAAGAATGTACTGAATTTACTCGATGATGCTCCTTTCTTCAGAAAATATCCTTTACTGTCTAACAAAATCATCTAAGAGCATCCTAAGTCGTGATTATGATTCAGAGAAGTCACATGAATTATATTGATTGTAATAGTGTATTAAGTTGTGAAATTCAATTAATCAGATGTTCAAAATATTAAGCATATTTGATAATTTCTGTCATAAATAGGATCTGAGATAACAAGGAGTCTTTTTAATGATGCATTCAGTTGTTTTGATGGAACTAAAAATATTAATTTAGTACTTAAATAACCTTAATAAGCATAAACAAACAGAAGAGTAAACCATGACATGCGTACTAAATACAAAAACTTCTGGGCATAGATCTAAAACAGAAAATTTTAAATATGTTTTAAATATATATACCATACAATTTTATTTTAAAATGCTCAGAAAAATTCAACTATGTTTCTAAGACAATTTTCACAGACCTTCCGTTCCTCAATAAGAGACTTTAGATGCCATAATAGCGATAGTGGCTTTAGATGTACCATTGAAAGCCTACATCTGCAATAGAAAATGAAGAAGCAAAAACACTAATGAATTTAGCATTGAATTCACACTTTATTGTAACTTCGGCTACCGTGTGCATGCTCACGGTTTTAGTTAGAAATATAATTAGGCTTACAAACGGCAATTTATATTAGCTGTAAAATTCAAATTGAACAGCAATTGCAAATGCTGGAAATAAAAGATAAACGTGCTGATATATTTTGAATTTTACTTCGTTGAGAAAAACAATAATTTTCATACATAGAAGAATCCTTTTGTTTTATTGATTCTCTTTCTGATGATTATTGTCATTCACTAAATTTAATTAATTGATAAGTTAAAGGTTTTGATGGAAAAATGTCACACTAGCTGCAACAAATGAAATTTCTTCCAAGATTGTATCTCAACTTGCTCATATTAAGTGCAGTTTGACTTACTTTTGATAACAATGTACTTTTGGAGTTTACAGTAATTTCTTCTAAAGCTTCGAGAAAGTTGGGAACTTGTTGATCTTAGATAAATATTTGAGCACGAAGTCAATGTGTTGGAATCAACTGTGTATCGGTAAACCGACAGTATTACCAGCATTTACCGTAAAAATAATCTAAACCAATAGCCACCGGTACCGTTTGTTGTCATCAACAAAAAAAAGTTAACCGTATTCTGTCGAGGCTGCATTTTTAAAATATTCAAACTACTAGAAAAAGGATTGTTATATTCTATTGCATTTAGTTGCATTATATCATTTATGAACCTATTCATATATTAATGAATGTGTTTTACATACTTGTTTTGCTATAGTAATGCATGTCCACGCATTAAAAAAATCGTGTTGGCTAACTTGTCTAAAGAATATGCGGAAACTCGTGTATATAATATGCTTTTATGCCGATTTTTGATGTGATTTTTCCATCAATTTCTGCCATCACTGAACACTAAAAAGTTTTTCGATTGATGCATATTAGCGAATGGTTAGCTGGCGACATACTTATGAATCAAAGCTCAACTGTTAGATGATATAATTAGTTAACTTTTAATTTTGTGCGAATATAATGTGTCAGCGTATAAGTAATTTTATCGGCTTCCTTGCAATATCAATGTTTGTAAATATTTAAATATGTCATGCTGGCTTTTATCTACTTGGAGAAATAGTTTCAAAGTAATTCAAGCAAATTATTTCAAAACTAGTTTGTGATGAAAGTAAATGTTAAAATATATGACATGTACTTTTCCTTTAGATTATTTTGAAACCTAATCCGAGTGTATAAATGAAGCACTTGTACATGGAAGAAATGATAACGGATAAATGAGTTATTTATGATAAACTCTTAAAGCATATTTCTGTAAATATAAAAAAATCATTTCTCCCTTATTGTCTGTCCAATGAAAAAAAGACTGTTGCCCAAATGTGATATTCTAATGGAAAAACTCTTCCTAAACTTTACAGATTTTATCAAGTGAGACAATTCACATTGCTATTTCTAACAGTGATACTCAATGATGTTGGTGAAACACCACTTTGGTCTGTATTCTTATGAATTTTGACACATAACACTTGGGGATTTAATTGAAAGTTTCTTTCACTTTATTCTCTGATCCCAATCATGAATCATTGAATTATTTCATTAAATTGGAGATGTAAAATTACTGAGTTTTGAGATTGCAAATGAGCAAGCGGTTCTTACATTGAACATGTTTTCGGCGAGCAAATAGAGCAAATTTCCCTCATTCTGAGAAAATCATTTATCCAATTGGAATCATACTTTATCTGCATCTATAGAGGGAATCATACTCCGTCTAGTGGAAATTATGCTTCGTCTAGTGGGAGTCATCCTTCATCAAGTGGGAAACATTCTTCATCTGTTTAATGAGAATCATCCTTCATCTATATAGTGGGAATTATCTTTTATGTAGTGTGAATCATCCTTCGTCTGCGTAGTGGGAATCATCCTTCATCAAGTGGGAAACATTCTTCATCTGTTTAATGAGAATCATCCTTCATCTATATAGTGGGAATCATCCTTCATGTACATAGTGGGAATCATTCTTCATCTAGTGGGAATCATCCTTCATCCGTTTAATGAGAATCAAGCTTCATCTAGATAGTGGGAATTATCCTTCATCCAGTGGGAATCATCCTTCATCAATTGGGAATCATTCTTCATCCAGTGGGAATCATCCTTCATCTGCGTAGTGGGAATCATTCTTCATCTAATGGGAATCATCCTTCATCTGTGTAGTGGTAGAGGTATTCACCATTAGTATTCACGAAGATGAGTAGCATTGGGGAATCAACTGCACGGACAGAGCGCTTCAAAACGTAATGTCTTGTCTGCATTCAGGATCGCCATGTGTGAACCGATTGTCGAAGTCATTGACCGTCAATCAGTTCATTAGTGGATTGATCATTGCAAATCACATTGTGGATTCATCATTGCGATTGTAGTCTATTAGAACGTCGTGAGCTTGCGATGTCTCTATAAGGGAGACAAAGACATATTGAATCGCATTGGATGCTTCCAACAGGCGGACTGGATTGTCAGATCAAGGTGCAAATCCTTCGATCAGTCTGACGCGCTGATAACATCATCAACCTTAAAATCGCTTGCATGAATGGGTCCTCTCAGGTGTCTCCCCGGCCCACCGACAAATTTCCGGCAGATTCCTTTCCCATATACCTGATATATGTATTGCTTTCTCATATCTGACTGCAATCACTAGCCGTCCAGCTCTGGTACCGAAATCTGCTAGGGGCTACTCTTAAACTTTGTAAGTTGTTGCGACCGTCACTTAGAGATGCACACAATTCGTCCAGACGAGTCGGAAGCCGATGTATTTTGGAATTTTCACGCCTAGCCGAGCTGAGCTGTGCTGAGCCGTGCGTTGTTGTCCTTGATAAGTTATGAAGAGATTAACCTACCACGCTATTGCAACACATTCTGTCAATATTAACATGAATATCAAAAACTTACATTACCTACTGAGTTCAGGCAAAGGAAACATCGCTTATATATTACTAATATGTTATGAGTTGATTTTCTACACAGCATATAGCGCACAGTATCGCCACAATCACCCATTATTTTCGCGTAAGATTGAAAGTGAATGACAAAATAACCTTTAATTAACGTCACTTTCCTTGCAGGCGTGCTGTCATACTCAGATTGAGCGTTATGATACCTTCAGTTGCCCTTTCTGTCGAATTCCAAAGACAATCAATTAGGCCAAGTCGAGGAGAGGAGCCGCTGTTCCAATCGGCTCAAAAGAATGAAGCCCAGCAGAGCTGCTGTTGACTCGGCCCAATCTGTTGTGCATGTTGTGCACCCCTGAATTAGTGAATGGAAGTGTAAATAGGAGAAGTTTATAACTCATCAGGGAAACGAATCTCATTCGTAGTTGAATCACCAAATACAGGGTGTGACAATTGTTACGCAAATTCTTGGAACGATTATTTTATGTCTCTAATCATACTTTTAAAGGTCGTTCAGAATCCATGACTGGTTTGACATATTTCTCAAACGATTTCTATTCTTCCTTGCAGATAGCATAATTTGAATTTCAAATTTGCTTTATCAATTCATAGCTTGTGTTGAGCAAAAATCAAATTTTTTAAGTTAATGTTTGGAGTATACTTGATTGATAATGGAGAACAGACTGTCAACCGAAGAAAGAATTATAGCCATGAGATGCTTTTATCAGTGCATCAATTGCAGTAATACGGCAAAGCAATTGAATACAGAGTTAAATAAAAAGACAATCCAGCCTTCAACAATTCAGAGACTCGTAAAGAAATTTGAAAACACCGGCTCAGTATGTGACCTTCCAAAGTCAGGACGACCTTCCATGATAAATGATCTTAATATCCAAACTGCTGTTAGTAGTAAGGAAGTGACAAACACCAGATAGCGCAAGATGGCCGCCATCGCCAAAAATTTTCGCTGACTCCCCCCCCCTCTGGACAGCTTGCTTCGATTTTGGCTTCCAGTGGACGAATTTTGTCGTGCCATAGCTCGTTTGAAAGCTAAGAGTGAGACAAATTCACTGAAAGAATCGGCTTGTTCCTATCTGTCTTCGTTTAGATGTGAGACGCCATTTACGATTTTGGGACATTGGTGAAAAACGACAGAGTTAGAATTTGGGACGTTTTGGGCTCTAGCTTCAAAACGAAGGCTCGGATGGGAAAACGGATTTCAGATTTGGAATCAGCGTGAAATTCTTTATCTGTATGGTGAGTTTCAAGGCAATCGGCGAGAAAAAATTTTCAACATTTTTCGAAAAAATGACAGAGTTAGAATTTTTGCGATGGCTGCCTACTGTACAGCCAAAACGAAGCATCGGATGGGAAAACGGAGGCCAGATTCGGATTCAGCGTCAAATTCTACATGGAAATGGTATATTTCCAGCTCAATCGGAGAGAAAAAAATTTCGCTGACTCCCCCCCCCTCTGGACAGCTTGCTTCGATTTTGGCTTCCAGTGGACGGATTTTGTCGTGCCATAGCTCGTTTGAAAGCTAAGAGTGAGACAAATTCACTGAAAGAATCGGCTTGTTCCTATCTGTCTTCGTTTAGATGTGAGACGCCATTTAAGATTTTGGGACATTGGTGAAAAACGACAGAGTTAGAATTTGGGACGTTTTGGGCTCTAGCTTCAAAACGAAGGCTCGGATGGGAAAACGGATTTCAGATTTGGAATCAGCGTGAAATTCTTTATCTGTATGGTGAGTTTCAAGGCAATCGGCGAGAAAAAATTTTCAACATTTTTCGAAAAAATGACAGAGTTAGAATTTTTGCGATGGCTGCCTACTGTACAGCCAAAACGAAGCATCGGATGGGAAAACGGAGGCCAGATTCGGATTCAGCGTCAAATTCTACATGGAAATGGTATATTTCCAGCTCAATCGGAGAGAAAAAATTTTCGCTGACTCCCCCCCCCTCTGGACAGCTTGCTTCGATTTTGGCTTCCAGTGGACGGATTTTGTCGTGCCATAGCTCGTTTGAAAGCTAAGAGTGAGACAAATTCACTGAAAGAATCGGCTTGTTCCTATCTGTCTTCATTTAGATGTGAGACGCCATTTAAGATTTTGGGACATTGGCGAAAAACGACAGAGTTAGAATTTGGGACGTTTTGGGCTCTAGCTTCAAAACGAAGGCTCGGATGGGAAAACGGATTTCAGATTTGGAATCAGCGTGAAATTCTTTATCTGTATGGTGAGTTTCAAGGCAATCGGCGAGAAAAAATTTTCAACATTTTTCGAAAAAATGACAGAGTTAGAATTTTTGCGATGGCTGCCTACTGTACAGCCAAAACGAAGCATCGGATGGGAAAACGGAGGCCAGATTCGGATTCAGCGTCAAATTCTACATGGAAATGGTATATTTCCAGCTCAATCGGAGAGAAAAAATTTTCGCTGACTCCCCCCCCCTCTGGACAGCTTGCTTCGATTTGGCTTCCAGTGGACGGATTTTGTCGTGCGATAGCTCGTTTGAAAGCTAAGAGTGAGACAAATTCAGTGAAAGAATCGGCTTGTTCCTATCTGTCTTCATTTAGATGTGAGACGCCATTTAAGATTTTGGGACATTGGCGAAAAACGACAGAGTTAGAATTTGGGACGTTTTGGGCTCTAGCTTCAAAACGAAGGCTCGGATGGGAAAACGGATTTCAGATTTGGAATCAGCGTGAAATTCTTTATCTGTATGGTGAGTTTCAAGGCAATCGGCGAGAAAAAATTTTCAACATTTTTCGAAAAAATGACAGAGTTAGAATTTTTGCGATGGCTGCCTACTGTACAGCCAAAACGAAGCATCGGATGGGAAAACGGAGGCCAGATTCGGATTCAGCGTCAAATTCTACATGGAAATGGTATATTTCCAGCTCAATCGGAGAGAAAAAATTTTCGCTGACTCCCCCCCCCTCTGGACAGCTTGCTTCGATTTTGGCTTCCAGTGGACGGATTTTGTCGTGCCATAGCTCGTTTGAAAGCTAAGAGTGAGACAAATTCACTGAAAGAATCGGCTTGTTCCTATCTGTCTTCGTTTAGATGTGAGACGCCATTTAAGATTTTGGGACATTGGTGAAAAACGACAGAGTTAGAATTTGGGACGTTTTGGGCTCTAGCTTCAAAACGAAGGCTCGGATGGGAAAACGGATTTCAGATTTGGAATCAGCGTGAAATTCTTTATCTGTATGGTGAGTTTCAAGGCAATCGGCGAGAAAAAATTTTCAACATTTTTCGAAAAAATGACAGAGTTAGAATTTTTGCGATGGCTGCCTACTGTACAGCCAAAACGAAGCATCGGATGGGAAAACGGAGGCCAGATTCGGATTCAGCGTCAAATTCTACATGGAAATGGTATATTTCCAGCTCAATCGGAGAGAAAAAATTTTCGCTGACTCCCCCCCCCTCTGGACAGCTTGCTTCGATTTTGGCTTCCAGTGGACGAATTTTGTCGTGCCATAGCTCGTTTGAAAGCTAAGAGTGAGACAAATTCACTGAAAGAATCGGCTTGTTCCTATCTGTCTTCGTTTAGATGTGAGACGCCATTTAAGATTTTGGGACATTGGTGAAAAACGACAGAGTTAGAATTTGGGACGTTTTGGGCTCTAGCTTCAAAACGAAGGCTCGGATGGAAAACGGATTTCAGATTTGGAATCAGCGTGAAATTCTTTATCTGTATGGTGAGTTTCAAGGCAATCGGCGAGAAAAAATTTTCAACATTTTTCGAAAAAATGACAGAGTTAGAATTTTTGCGATGGCTGCCTACTGTACAGCCAAAACGAAGCATCGGATGGGAAAACGGAGGCCAGATTCGGATTCAGCGTCAAATTCTACATGGAAATGGTATATTTCCAGCTCAATCGGAGAGAAAAAATTTTCGCTGACTCCCCCCCCCTCTGGACAGCTTGCTTCGATTTTGGCTTCCAGTGGACGGATTTTGTCGTGCCATAGCTCGTTTGAAAGCTAAGAGTGAGACAAATTCACTGAAAGAATCGGCTTGTTCCTATCTGTCTTCGTTTAGATGTGAGACGCCATTTAAGATTTTGGGACATTGGTGAAAAACGACAGAGTTAGAATTTGGGACGTTTTGGGCTCTAGCTTCAAAACGAAGGCTCGGATGGGAAAACGGATTTCAGATTTGGAATCAGCGTGAAATTCTTTATCTGTATGGTGAGTTTCAAGGCAATCGGCGAGAAAAAATTTTCAACATTTTTCGAAAAAATGACAGAGTTAGAATTTTTGCGATGGCTGCCTACTGTACAGCCAAAACGAAGCATCGGATGGGAAAACGGAGGCCAGATTCGGATTCAGCGTCAAATTCTACATGGAAATGGTATATTTCCAGCTCAATCGGAGAGAAAAAATTTTCGCTGACTCCCCCCCCCTCTGGACAGCTTGCTTCGATTTTGGCTTCCAGTGGACGGATTTTGTCGTGCCATAGCTCGTTTGAAAGCTAAGAGTGAGACAAATTCACTGAAAGAATCGGCTTGTTCCTATCTGTCTTCGTTTAGATGTGAGACGCCATTTAAGATTTTGGGACATTGGTGAAAAACGACAGAGTTAGAATTTGGGACGTTTTGGGCTCTAGCTTCAAAACGAAGGCTCGGATGGGAAAACGGATTTCAGATTTGGAATCAGCGTGAAATTCTTTATCTGTATGGTGAGTTTCAAGGCAATCGGCGAGAAAAAATTTTCAACATTTTTCGAAAAAATGACAGAGTTAGAATTTTTGCGATGGCTGCCTACTGTACAGCCAAAACGAAGCATCGGATGGGAAAACGGAGGCCAGATTCGGATTCAGCGTCAAATTCTACATGGAAATGGTATATTTCCAGCTCAATCGGAGAGAAAAAATTTTCGCTGACTCCCCCCCCCTCTGGACAGCTTGCTTCGATTTTGGCTTCCAGTGGACGGATTTTGTCGTGCCATAGCTCGTTTGAAAGCTAAGAGTGAGACAAATTCACTGAAAGAATCGGCTTGTTCCTATCTGTCTTCGTTTAGATGTGAGACGCCATTTAAGATTTTGGGACATTGGTGAAAAACGACAGAGTTAGAATTTGGGACGTTTTGGGCTCTAGCTTCAAAACGAAGGCTCGGATGGGAAACGGATTTCAGATTTGGAATCAGCGTGAAATTCTTTATCTGTATGGTGAGTTTCAAGGCAATCGGCGAGAAAAAATTTTCAACATTTTTCGAAAAAATGACAGAGTTAGAATTTTTGCGATGGCTGCCTACTGTACAGCCAAAACGAAGCATCGGATGGGAAAACGGAGGCCAGATTCGGATTCAGCGTCAAATTCTACATGGAAATGGTATATTTCCAGCTCAATCGGAGAGAAAAAATTTTCGCTGACTCCCCCCCCCTCTGGACAGCTTGCTTCGATTTTGGCTTCCAGTGGACGGATTTTGTCGTGCCATAGCTCGTTTGAAAGCTAAGAGTGAGACAAATTCACTGAAAGAATCGGCTTGTTCCTATCTGTCTTCGTTTAGATGTGAGACGCCATTTAAGATTTTGGGACATTGGTGAAAAACGACAGAGTTAGAATTTGGGACGTTTTGGGCTCTAGCTTCAAAACGAAGGCTCGGATGGGAAAACGGATTTCAGATTTGGAATCAGCGTGAAATTCTTTATCTGTATGGTGAGTTTCAAGGCAATCGGCGAGAAAAAATTTTCAACATTTTTCGAAAAAATGACAGAGTTAGAATTTTTGCGATGGCTGCCTACTGTACAGCCAAAACGAAGCATCGGATGGGAAAACGGAGGCCAGATTCGGATTCAGCGTCAAATTCTACATGGAAATGGTATATTTCCAGCTCAATCGGAGAGAAAAAATTTTCGCTGACTCCCCCCCCCCTCTGGACAGCTTGCTTCGATTTTGGCTTCCAGTGGACGGATTTTGTCGTGCCATAGCTCGTTTGAAAGCTAAGAGTGAGACAAATTCACTGAAAGAATCGGCTTGTTCCTATCTGTCTTCATTTAGATGTGAGACGCCATTTAAGATTTTGGGACATTGGCGAAAAACGACAGAGTTAGAATTTGGGACGTTTTGGGCTCTAGCTTCAAAACGAAGGCTCGGATGGGAAAACGGATTTCAGATTTGGAATCAGCGTGAAATTCTTTATCTGTATGGTGAGTTTCAAGGCAATCGGCGAGAAAAAATTTTCAACATTTTTCGAAAAAATGACAGAGTTAGAATTTTTGCGATGGCTGCCTACTGTACAGCCAAAACGAAGCATCGGATGGGAAAACGGAGGCCAGATTCGGATTCAGCGTCAAATTCTACATGGAAATGGTGTATTTCCAGCTCAATCGGAGAGAAAAAATTTTCGCTGACTCCCCCCCCCTCTGGACAGCTCGCTTCGATTTTGGCTTCCAGTGGACGGATTTTGTCGTGCCATAGCTCGTTTGAAAGCTAAGAGTGAGACAAATTCACTGAAGAATCGGCTTGTTCATATCTGTCTTCGTTTAGATGTGAGACGCCATTTAAGATTTTGGGACATTGGCGAAAAACGACAGAGTTAGAATTTGGGACGTTTTGGGCTGTAGTTTCAAAACGAAGCATCGGATGGGAAAACGGATTTCAGATTTGGAATCAGCGTGAAATTCTTTATCTGTATGGTGAGTTTCAAGGCAATCGGCGAGAAAAAATTTTCAACATTTTTCGAAAAAATGACAGAGTTAGAATTTTTGCGATGGCTGCCTACTGTACAGCCAAAACGAAGCATCGGATGGGAAAACGGAGGCCAGATTCGGATTCAGCGTCAAATTCTACATGGAAATGGTATATTTCCAGCTCAATCGGAGAGAAAAAATTTTCGCTGACTCCCCCCCCCTCTGGACAGCTTGCTTCGATTTTGGCTTCCAGTGGACGGATTTTGTCGTGCCATAGCTCGTTTGAAAGCTAAGAGTGAGACAAATTCACTGAAAGAATCGGCTTGTTCCTATCTGTCTTCGTTTAGATGTGAGACGCCATTTAAGATTTTGGGACATTGGCGAAAAACGACAGAGTTAGAATTTGGGACGTTTTGGGCTCTAGCTTCAAAACGAAGGCTCGGATGGGAAAACGGATTTCAGATTTGGAATCAGCGTGAAATTCTTTATCTGTATGGTGAGTTTCAAGGCAATCGGCGAGAAAAAATTTTCAACATTTTTCGAAAAAATGACAGAGTTAGAATTTTTGCGATGGCTGCCTACTGTACAGCCAAAACGAAGCATCGGATGGGAAAACGGAGGCCAGATTCGGATTCAGCGTCAAATTCTACATGGAAATGGTATATTTCCAGCTCAATCGGAGAGAAAAAATTTTCGCTGACTCCCCCCCCCTCTGGACAGCTTGCTTCGATTTTGGCTTCCAGTGGACGGATTTTGTCGTGCCATAGCTCGTTTGAAAGCTAAGAGTGAGACAAATTCACTGAAAGAATCGGCTTGTTCCTATCTGTCTTCATTTAGATGTGAGACGCCATTTAAGATTTTGGGACATTGGCGAAAAACGACAGAGTTAGAATTTGGGACGTTTTGGGCTCTAGCTTCAAAACGAAGCATCGGATGGGAAAACGGATTTCAGATTTGGAATCAGCGTGAAATTCTTTATCTGTATGGTGAGTTTCAAGGCAATCGGCGAGAAAAAATTTTCAACATTTTTCGAAAAAATGACAGAGTTAGAATTTTTGCGATGGCTGCCTACTGTACAGCCAAAACGAAGCATCGGATGGGAAAACGGAGGCCAGATTCGGATTCAGCGTCAAATTCTACATGGAAATGGTATATTTCCAGCTCAATCGGAGAGAAAAAATTTTCGCTGACTCCCCCCCCCTCTGGACAGCTTGCTTCGATTTTGGCTTCCAGTGGACGGATTTTGTCGTGCGATAGCTCGTTTGAAAGCTAAGAGTGAGACAAATTCAGTGAAAGAATCGGCTTGTTCCTATCTGTCTTCATTTAGATGTGAGACGCCATTTAAGATTTTGGGACATTGGCGAAAAACGACAGAGTTAGAATTTGGGACGTTTTGGGCTCTAGCTTCAAAACGAAGGCTCGGATGGGAAAACGGATTTCAGATTTGGAATCAGCGTGAAATTCTTTATCTGTATGGTGAGTTTCAAGGCAATCGGCGAGAAAAAATTTTCAACATTTTTCGAAAAAATGACAGAGTTAGAATTTTTGCGATGGCTGCCTACTGTACAGCCAAAACGAAGCATCGGATGGAAAAACGGAGGCCAGATTCGGATTCAGCGTCAAATTCTACATGGAAATGGTGTATTTCCAGCTCAATCGGAGAGAAAAAATTTTCGCTGACGTCCCCCCCCCTCTGGACAGCTTGCTTCGATTTTGGCTTCCAGTGGACGGATTTTGTCCTGCGATAGCTCGTTTGAAAGCTAAGAGTGAGACAAATTCAGTGAAAGAATCGGCTTGTTCCTATCTGTCTTCGTTTAGATGTGAGACGCCATTTAAGATTTTGGGACATTGGCGAAAAACGACAGAGTTAGAATTTGGGACGTTTTGGGCTGTAGCTTCAAAACGAAGGCTCGGATGGAAAACGGATTTCAGATTTGGAATCAGCGTGAAATTCTTTATCTGTATGGTGAGTTTCAAGGCAATCGGCGAGAAAAAAATTTTCAACATTTTTCGAAAAAATGACAGAGTTAGAATTTTTGCGATGGCTGCCTACTGTACAGCCAAAACGAAGCATCGGATGGGAAAACGGAGGCCAGATTCGGATTCAGCGTCAAATTCTACATGGAAATGGTATATTTCCAGCTCAATCGGAGAGAAAAAATTTTCGCTGACTCCCCCCCCCTCTGGACAGCTTGCTTCGATTTTGGCTTCCAGTGGACGGATTTTGTCGTGCGATAGCTCGTTTGAAAGCTAAGAGTGAGACAAATTCAGTGAAAGAATCGGCTTGTTCCTATCTGTCTTCATTTAGATGTGAGACGCCATTTAAGATTTGGGGACATTGGCGAAAAACGACAGAGTTAGAATTTGGGACGTTTTGGGCTGTAGCTTCAAAACGAAGCATCGGATTGGAAAACGGATTTCAGATTTGGAATCAGCGTGAAATTCTCTATCTGTATGGTGAGTTTCAAGGCAATCGGCGAGAAAAAATTTTCAACATTTTTCGAAAAAATGACAGAGTTAGAATTTTTGCGATGGCTGCCTACTGTAGAGCCAAAACGAAGCATCGGATGGGAAAACGGAGGCCATATTCGGATTCAGCGTCAAATTCTACATGGAAATGGTGTATTTCCAGCTCAATCGGAGAGAAAAAATTTTCGCTGACTCCCCCCCCCCTCTGGACAGCTTGCTTCGATTTTGGCTTCCAGTGGACGGATTTTGTCGTGCCATAGCTCGTTTGAAAGCTAAGAGTGAGACAAATTCACTGAAAGAATCGGCTTGTTCCTATCTGTCTTCGTTTAGATGTGAGACGCCATTTAAGATTTTGGGACATTGGTGAAAAACGACAGAGTTAGAATTTGGGACGTTTTGGGCTGTAGCTTCAAAACGAAGCATCGGATGGGAAAACGGATTTCAGATTTGGAATCAGCGTGAAATTCTTTATCTGTATGGTGAGTTTCAAGGCAATCGGCGAGAAAAAATTTTCAACATTTTTCGAAAAAATGACAGAGTTAGAATTTTTGCGATGGCTGCCTACTGTACAGCCAAAACGAAGCATCGGATGGGAAAACGGAGGCCAGATTCGGATTCAGCGTCAAATTCTACATGGAAATGGTGTATTTCCAGCTCAATCGGAGAGAAAAAATTTTCGCTGACGTCCCCCCCCCTCTGGACAGCATGCTTCGATTTTGGCTTCCAGTGGACGGATTTTGTCGTGCCATAGCTCGTTTGAAAGCTAAGAGTGAGACAAATTCACTGAAAGAATCGGCTTGTTCCTATCTGTCTTCGTTTAGATGTGAGACGACATTTAAGATTTTGGGACATTGGCGAAAAACGACAGAGTTAGAATTTGGGACGTTTTGGGCTCTAGCTTCAAAACGAAGGCTCCGGATGGGAGAAAAAAACGGATTTCAGATTTGGAATCAGGCGTGAAATTCTTTATTCTGTATTGGTGAGTTTTCAGTCAATCGGAGATTTTAAAGTCAATCGGCGAGAAAAAATTTTCTGACGTCCTCCCCACGCACTGATCTTCCAACTTTGCTCTTCCAGTGAACCGGATTGTGTCGTTCAATGCTCGTTTGAAAGCTAATAGTGAAACATATTTCACTGAATGAAAAGGCTTGTTCATATCTGACCATCGTTTAGATGCGACGCCATTTAAACATTTTTCGAAAAAACGACAGAGTTAGAATTTTTGCGATGGCTGCCTACTGTAGAGCCAAAACGAAGCATCGGATGGAAAAACGGAGGCCAGATTCGGATTCAGCGTCAAATTCTACATGGAAATGGTGTATTTCCAGCTCAATCGGAGAGAAAAAAATTTCGCTGACGTCCCCCCCCTCTGGACAGCTCGCTTCGATTTTGGCTTCCAGTGGACGGATTTTGTCGTGCGATAGCTCGTTTGAAAGGCTAATAGTGAGACAAATCCTCACTGAAAGAATCGGCTTGTTCCTATCTGGTCTTCGTTTAGATGTGAGAACGGCATTTAAGATTTTTGGGGACATTGCGAAAAACGACAGAGTTAGAATTTGGGAACGTTTTGGGCTGTAGCTTCCAAAACGAAGCACGTGGGTGGGGAAAACGGATTTCAGATTTGGAATCAGCGTGAAATTCTCTATCTGTATGGTGAGTTTTCAACGTGCAAATCGGCGAGAAAAAAATTTTCAAACATTTTTCGAAAAAACGACAGAGTTAGAATGTTTGGACTTTTTGGCTGCCTACTGTAGAGCCAAAACGAAGCATCGGATGGGAAAACGGAGGCCAGATTCGGATTCAGCGTCAAATTCTACATGGAAATGGTGTATTTCCAGCTCAATCGGAGAGAAAAAGTTTTCGCTGCGGTCCCCCCTCTCTGGACAGCTTGCTTCGATTTTGGCTTCCAGTGGACGGATTTTGTCGTGCCATAGCTCGTTTGAAAGCTAAGAGTGAGACAAATTCAGTGAAAGAATCGGCTTGTTCCTATCTGTCTTCGTTTAGATGTGAGACGCCATTTAAGATTTTGGGACATTGGCGAAAAACGACAGAGTTAGAATTTGGGACGTTTTGGGCTCTAGCTTCAAAACGAAGCATCGGATTGGAAAACGGATTTCAGATTTGGAATCAGCGTGAAATTCTCTATCTGTATGGTGAGTTTCAAGTCAATCGGAGAGTTTTAAGTCAATCCGGCGAGGAAAAATTTTAGACGCCAAAACGAGTCATCGGATGGGAAAAAACGGAGGCCAGTATTCGGATACAGCGTTCAAAATTCTCAGCACATGGAAATGGTGTATTTCCAGCTCAATCGGAGGAGAAAAAGTTTCGCGACGTTCTCCCCCACGCCACTGATCTTCCAACTTTAGCTTCCAGTGAACGGATTATGTCTGTCAATAGCTCGTTTGAAAGCTAAGAGTGAGACATATTCACTGAAAGAATCGGCTTGTTCCTATCTGTCTTCGTTTAGATGTGAGACGCCATTTAAAATTATGGGATTTTGGTGGGCGAAAAAACGACAGAGTTGAATAATATTGGACTTTTATGGGCTGAGTAGCGCCAAAACGAGGCATCGGTATGGGGAGAACGTAGGCCAAGATTTCGTATCAGCGTGAATTCTGCATCGGTATGGTGAATTTGAAAGCAATCGGAGAGACAAAATTTTCGCTGACGTCCTCCCCCTCGCACTGATCTTCCAACTATGCTTCAGTGAACGATTTTGTCGTGCAATAGCTCGTTTGAAAGCTAAGAGTGAGACAAATTCACTGAAAGAATCGGCTTGTGTATATCTGTCTTCGTTTAGATGTGAGACGCCATTTAAGATTTTGGGACATTGGCTAAAAACGACAGAGTTAGAATTTGGGACGTTTTGGGCTGTAGCTTCAAAACGAAGCATCGGATGGGAAAACGGATTTCAGATTTGGAATCAGCGTCAAATTCTCTATCAACATTGTGAGTTTCAAGTCAATCGGAGAGAAAAAATTTTCAACATTTTTCGAAAAAACGACAGAGTTAGAATTTTGGACGTTTTGGGCTGTAGCGCCAAGACAAGGCATCGGATGGGAAAACGGAGGCCAGATTCGGATTCAGCGTGAAATTCTGCATCTGTATGGTGAATTTGAAAGCAATCGGAGAGAAAAAATTTTCGCTGACGTCCCCCCCTCGGCACCGACCTTCCAACTTTGCTTTTAGTGGACGGATTTTGTCGTGCAATAGCTCGTTTGAAAGCTAAGAGTGAGACAAATTCACTGAAAGAATCGGCTTGTTCCTATCTGTCTTCGTTTGATGTGAGACGCCATTTAAGATTTTGGGACATTGGCGAAAAAACGACAGAGTTAGAATTTGGGACGTTTTGGTGTGTAGCGCCAAAACGAAGCATCGGAAGGGAAAACGGAGGCCAGATTCGGATTCAGCGTGAAATTCTGCATCGGTATGGTATATTGAAATCAATCGGAGATAAAAATTTCGCAACGGTCCCCCCCCTCGGCACTGATCTTCCAACTTTGCTTCCGTTAACCGGATTTTGTCGTGCAATAGCTCGTTTGAAAGCTAAGAGTGAGACAAATTCACTGAAAGAATCGGCTTGTTCATATCTGTCTTCGTTTAGATGTGATACGCCTTTTAAGATTTTGGGACATTGGCGAAAAACGACAGAGTTAGAATTTGGGACGTTTTGGGCTGTAGCTTCAAAACGAAGCATCGGATGGGAAAACGGTAGGCAGATTCGGATATCATCGAATTATTGCATCGAATAGTGAATTTGAAAGCAATCGGAGAGAAAAATTTTCGCTGACGTCCACCCCTCGCACCGATCTTTTCCAACTTTGCTTCTTTAGTGGACGGATTTTGTCGTGCAATAGCTCATTGAAAGCTAAGAGTGAGACAAATTCACTGAAAGAATCGGCTTGTTCATATCTGTCTTCGTTTAAATCAACCCTTCTACAGATTTTGGGTCTTTGGGAGAAAAATAGACCAGAGTTAGAATTTGGGAGCGTTTTTCGTGTCTGTTAGCTTCAAATCGAAGCAATCGGATAGGGATAAACGAGTTCAGATTTGGAGAATCAGCCGTGGAAATTCTCTGATCTGTAACTGGTAGTTTCATGTCAATCGAAAGAAAACACTTTCTACATTTTCGAAAAAACGACAGAGTTCGAATCTTTTTGCGACTTTGGCTTGCCTACTGTAGAGCCAAAACGCAACATCGGAATGGGAAAAAAAAAAATAACGGAGGTCCAGATTACGGAGTTCAGCGTGAAATTCTGCATCGGTATGGTGAGTTTCAAGTCAATCGGAGAGAAAAAATTTTCGCTGACGTCCCCCCCCCTCTGGACAGCTCGCTTCGATTTTGGCTTCCAGTGGACGGATTTTGTCGTGCCATAGCTCGTTTGAATGCTAAGAGTGAGACAAATTCACTGAAAGAATCGGCTTGTTCCTATCTGTCTTCGTTTAGATGTGAGACCGCATTTAAGATTTTGGGACATCGGCGAAAAACGACAGAGTTAGAATTTGGGACGTTTTGGGCTGTAGCTTCAAAACGAAGCATCGGATTGGAAAACGGATTTCAGATTTGGAATCAGCGTGAAATTCTTTATCTGTTTGGTGAGTTTCAAGTCAATCGGAGAGAAAAAATTTTCAACATTTTTCGAAAAAACGACAGAGTTAGAATTTTTGCGATGGCTGCCTACTGTAGAGCCAAAACGAAGCATCGGATGGGAAAACGGAGGCCAGATTCGGAATTCAGCGTGAAATTCGCATCGGGTATGGTGATTTTTCAAAAAGCAATCGGAGAGAAAAAATTTTCGCTGAGTGTTCGTCACCCCCCCCCTCTGGACAGCTTGCTTCGATTTTGGCTTCCAGTGGACGGATTTTGTCGTGCCATAGCTCGTTTGAAAGCTAAGAGTGAGACAAATTCACTGAAAGAATCGGCTTGTTCATATCTGTCTTCGTTTAGATGTGAGACGCCATTTAAGATTTTGGGACATTGGCGAAAAACGACAGAGTTAGAATTTGGGACGTTTTGGGCTGTAGCTTCAAAACGAAGCATCGGATTTGAAAACGGATTACAGATTAGGAATCAGCGTGAAATTCTCAATCTGTATGGTGAGTTTCAAGTCAATCGGAGAGAAAAAATTTTCAACATTTTTCGAAAAAACGACAGAGTTAGAATTTTTGCGATGGCTGCCTACTGTAGAGCCAAAACGAAGCATCGGATGAGAAAACGGAGGCCAGATTCGGATTCAGCGTGAAATTCTGCATGCGAAGAATGGTGATTGATCCATGTCAAATCGGAGAGAAAAAATTTTCGACTGAACGTCCCCTACCCCCTCCTTCCGGATCAGCTTATAGCTTCGATTTTGGCTTCCAGTGGACGGATTTTGTCGTGCCATAGCTCGTTTGAAAGCTAAGAGTGAGACAAATTCACTGTAAGAATCGGCTTGTTCCTATCTGTCTTCGTTTAGATGTGAGACGCCATTTAAGATTTTGGGACATTGGCGAAAAACGACAGAGTTAGAATTTGGGACGTTTTGGGCTCTAGCTTCAAAACGAAGCATCGGATGGGAAAACGGATTTCAGATTTGGAATCAGCGTGAAATTCTCTATCTGTATGGTGAGTTTCATGTCAATCGGAGAGAAAAAATTTTCAACATTTTTCGAAAAAACGACAGAGTTAGAATTTTTTGACGTTGGCTCTGCCTACTGTAGAGGCTCAAAACAGAAGCATCGGATGAGAACAAAAACGGAGGCCAGATTCGGATTCAGCGTGAAATTTCTGCATTAGGAAGGTGAGTTATCCAGCGAAATCGGAGAGAAAAAATTTTTCGCTGACTCCCCCCCTCCTCTGGACAGCTCGCTTCGATTTTGGCTTCCAGTGGACGGATTATGTCGTGCGATAGCTCGTTTGAAAGCTAAGAGTGAGACAAATTCACTGAAAGAATCGGCTTGTTCATATCTGTCTTCGTTTAGATTTGAGACGCCATTTAAGATTTTGGGACATTGGCGAAAAACGACAGAGTTAGAATTTGGGACGTTTTGGGCTGTAGCTTCAAAACGAAGCATCGGATTGGAAAACGGATTTCAGATTTGGAATCAGCGTGAAATTCTCTATCTGTATGGTGATTTTCAAGTCAATCGGAGAGAAAAAATTTTCAACATTTTTCGAAAAAACGACAGAGTTTAGGAGATTTTTTTGGACGTTATGGCAGCCCTACTGTAAGCCAAAACGAAGCATCGGATGAGAAAACGGAGGCCAGATTCGGATTCAGCGTGAAATTCTGCATCGGTAGGGTGAGTTTCAAGTCAATCGGAGAGAAAAAATTTTCCACTTGACGTCCCCCCCCCTCTGGACAGCTTGCTTCGATTTTGGCTTCCAGTGGACGGATTTTGTCGTGCCATAGCTCGTTTGAAAGCTAAGAGTGAGACAAATTCAGTGAAAAAATCGGCTTGTTCCTATCTGTCTTCGTTTAGATGTGAGACGCCATTTAAGATTTTGGGACATTGGCGAAAAACGACAGAGTTAGAATTTGGGACGTTTTGGGCTCTAGCTCCAAAACGAAGCATCGGATTGGAAAACGGATTTCAGATTTGGAATCAGCGTGAAATTCGTTAATCGTGTATGGTGAGTTTCATTCAAGTCAATCGTAGAGTTTCACAAGTCAATCGGCCGAGAAAAAATGTTCAACATTTTTCGAAAAACGACGAAGTTAGAATTTATTTTTTTTTTTGCGATGGCATAGCCTAACTGTAGAGGCCAAAACGAAGCAATCGGATGGGAAAACGGAGGCCAGATTCGGAATTCAGACGTCAAATTCTACATGGAAATGGTGGTATTTCCAGCTCAATCCGGAGCAACTAGAAGACCGGAGATATGACGGGATTTTTAGTGTTTGGATGATGGGTATTACGTCATCAGCTGATCGCTACACACACTATATAGAGCTGGGAACCGACGAGAACTTTCATTTAGAAGGAGTAACGATTGTCAGAGGTAGGGTCCCTCCTCTCTGAGCTTCTCGGATGATAGCCCCCCTTCGGTACATTCCAAAACCCGAGTTATCTGGTAAGAAATCCGACCTTAGATAAATTTCATTGCATTGATATCAGCTAAGGCGTCAGACTTCGAGGTGTCGCCAGAGATGGGCCTTCGTCTCCAGGCCATAAAAAGACCCAAAACTTTAAAGGCTTTGTAACTTCATGCTCTACAAGTCCGTTTGACTTGATTCAAAAAAAGTTTCGGGTTCGCTATGAACCTGCCCCTAAGGTGATGACTACTTATATAAAATTTTTCATAAGTAGGTGCTAAAAAAGTTTGAAAAATTTAAATTCACTATTTTTAGGAGTGTTTTTCCTGGCGTTTCGACCCTGCTGAAGTCAATGAACGCATCTTTTAAATGATGTCTCTGAGCCTAGTCTACTCATGCTATAAAAAGACGGCATTCTTCACTGAAACAAAATATCCGCGAACAAGACACGGAGTAGTTTTTTGCTGGTAATAATTCCACTGACAGGGTGTTCCTTCGGGACGGCGGACGATGCCGTAGTGATAAGTGTGGCAAGGGAATGTGTCATATTTGAGACCGTAACCGCTGGGGCAACTCATGTCTCATGTTGGGCATTTGACACAGCTCTCAACGTAGCACTTTGAACGCCAATCGGTTGAGTCTTAGCTATCTTGTCATGGGTGGCCTCTAAACATCTCCATTGCAAAACGCTGGTGAATCAAGCTCTCTACGGCTTGCTATCAAGCTGATTAAAGTCTGTCAACCTCTTACCAACTCTACAGGTTTTCATGTCTGAGCCAGTCTTCTCATGCTATAAGCGGCTTTTCACTGAAAGCGAGCAAGACACGGAGAGTTTTGCTGTAATATTCCACTGACAGGGTGTTCCTTCGGGACGGCGGACGATGCCGTAGTGATAAGTGTGGCAAGGGAATGTGTCATATTTGAGACCGTAACCGCTGGGACAACTCATGTCTCATGTTGGGCATTTGACACAGCTCTCAACGTAGCACTTTGAACGCCAATCGGTTGAGTCTTAGCTATCTTGTCATGGGTGGCCTCTAAACATCTCCATTGCAAAACCCTGGTGAATCAAGCTGCTAAAAGTCTGTCCACCTCTTACCAACTCTACAGGTTTTCATGTCTGAGCCAGTCTTCTCATGCTATAAGCGGCTTTTCACTGAAAGCGAGCAAGACACGGAGAGTTTTGCTGCAATATTCCACTGACATGGTGTTCCTTCGGACGGCGGACGATGCCGTAGTGATAAGTGTGGCAAGGGAATGTGTCATATTTGAGACCGTAACCGCTGGGACAACTCATGTCTCATGTTGGGCATTTGACACAGCTCTCAACGTA
>CAJQUW010013578.1:0-79840 GCA_907163375.1 Prostheceraeus crozeri | reverse complement strand
TGAGTTGATTGCACACTTAACATATTTAAACACTTTGAAAGTAACATCTTCACAAATACAGGGACGTATATCCCTAGTGATGCATATGCTCCTTGGTCATACAAGGTGGCGGCTATTAGATCACTTTTTTATAGAGCGAAAAGAATTTGTTCTAATGATGAGTTCTATGAAAAATCATGTAAGTTTATAACAAAAATATTTGTTGACAATGGTTACACTACCCAGGTGATTCAACGTATAAAACGGAAAGTTGAAGAAAACTTAAAAAAGCCAAAAATTGAAACAAATGATGATGACAGAGAAAAGAAAACTACTATTTGTTGGAGATTCCCTTACGTTCAAGGAAAGGATAAATTTCTTAGAGAGAAAATTCATCAACTCAACAGAAATTTACCGGAGAATTTAGCAATTAATTCTGTTTTCAAGTGAATGAAACAAGTATGTTCTTTCACAATAAGGATCGCATTCCCCGAGATTTAAAATCAAACTGCGCTTACAAATACACATGTGGTGGCTGCAATAAAGTCTACATAGGGGAAACTTCGCGACATCTTATTACTAGAACAAAAGAACATATCAAAGGATACCCAGTCCCAACAGAAATTACAACACATTGTCATGATACTCATGAAAATAATTTTATTGTAATTGCAGTGAAAAAATGGCATCGGATCCTAGAAACAATTTGTTTGAAAGAGACAAAAAATTTGATAAATGAAAGAGAAGGATCGATACCACTCATTTTGCATCTGTAAATGTTTCACATTTCATGTATGAACCATCCTCACTTTCATTTTAGCCTAAGTGCACATGTCCTTGAATGTTCGCTGAATTGCAGCTGATATAGAGAGAAACTGAATTGTTATCAAAAATTGCGTCGACTGTAGACTGTGACAGCGTGAATCGATTTGTGAGATTTCACCTTTGAAATAAAAAACATTCGATTTTATTGTAGTAAAGTTTCCGCTGAAGAAAGAGTCGATCGACGCTCTAAAACGCGTTCGGAAAATCTCGTTTTTTTACTGAAATATACGTGTATATATATATATAAGTAACCCAAAAAGCACTCAAGGAAAAAAGTCAAAGTACCAAAAACCAAAAATTCCCGACCGGTTTCGACCTGATCTACGCAGGCTAGTCATGGGAATGAAATAATTTATTCAAACTCAAATATACATAACAGGAAATAGAACAGAAATTATTCTATATTTAACTGAGGCTTTAACAAAGAAATGAAATGTGCCTCCTTCTTTTCGCGTTCTATGCGGCTGGCGTTGGCATTAAAATGATAGATGGGAGCCGCTTCAAACTTCGAAGTGAGATTCCTAGCACAACTAGCTATGTGTTTGCTCATATTTAGAATGGTATACTCTTCATGATCAATCTGCTGCCTATGGATAGTCAGACGATTACGAAAGATATCTCCCGTTTGACCCAAATAGAAATCTCCACAAGCATTGCACCGTATTACATAAATCACATTTCTTGATGTGCAAGTGAGATTTCTATTTATAGTAAAAAGCCGGGTTCTACCACTACTACTAACCTTAAATTTAATTGTTCTTCCCAAAATCAAAGTGGGACAGCATTTACACCTCGGTTCCCCGCATGCAGAAATACCTTCAATTGTCTTTCTATTATTGCTATTAAGGATTCTAAGCAGAGATGGTGGTTGTTTGTAAGACCTGAAAAAACGCATTTCCTGGAACGGATCAACTAAGTACAAACTTTGAGCAACAGGTTTTATCACCTCTTGGTTGAGGTGATTTACAGAAGGATTTACAGAAGTTATCTCACCGGTATGAGATTCTTGTGTCAGCTATGTTTTTTGAAGTTTAAGCTCAGGATGAGTACAAATATCCATGAATAAGTGCCATGACTAGGGTATAGGTGGAATCCATTTAGGCCACATCGACTTCGAATTGCTACCGTCGTATCGTGCGGTTTACGCGAAAAATAATTTAGAATGAAAATTGAGTTTTGGGTTAATAGCTTATAGAATTTATTTAAGGTTGGTTTAGGAGAAATTTTCGGTTGCTTTATGGTTGGATTCTAGATTTTGTTCAGGGTTTGTCTCAGATAGTCTCATGGATCGTTTTTAGTGTTATTGCTTTATAAGACTGAGTAGTGATAGACCTGATAGGCCTACACAGCACTCAATGTATAAAACTCATCGAAGCTCTGTCGACGAAATTGTTAACAATCTCCTTTAATGAAGTGATGATAAAGAATCAACAAAGACCTGAATTCAAGTGTGCTTGATGAGACATCTGCTTCCATGAAAGGTCTAGTCCTATCCAAAAACAGACACGGAAGACATGTGCATATACATGTAGGCCTAACAGACACACAAAATAAATAAATAATCGTACATACTAATCATGAGCAAAATATGCCACAATGTACAATGCGCGAGCTGAAGCTCATTGTCATGCTTCATATTGCCATTCACGATAGACCTACTTAACCTACTCTGCAATTTTACGATAACATCATCGTGATCATTTATGATAATCATCACAGCAAGGCATTTAATCCACAGCATCAAAATGCTCTTCTATTGCTAATGCTATCTAATGCTGTTCTCAAATTCATATCTTTTCAATATTTTCATAGCCCTTTTTTCATGCAAGTAGAATTTTCGGAATGGAGTAGACATTTAAACTTTGCTGTGACTTTCACTTTTATCCAGTATGTAAATATTGATCTATTTCAAATTCATGCAAGTATACGTGTGTGAAGTTAGCACCGCCACTCAGCACCGCCATCTTGAAAATGGAATGTGCCAGTCAAACCAACGATCAGAATCGATCTAGATGGAGTGTGCCAGCATGTGCCACTCACTATTTTGAAAGAATTCCCCCTAGTTTAGGAGAAATCGCTGGTTGAAAGTTCGACATAACGGTGATGTGAAGTTAGCACCGCCACTAAAATTTTTTTTCCAAAATACACAATCAAAACATACGAAACACGCACAACAGATAGAAGACCATGAAAAACATTGTGCCAGCAAGTTTCTTCTCCTAAGACGCCGTACTTGCGGAGAAATTAGCCCCCGAAAGCTCAATGCGCTGGCGGTGATGTGAAGTTGGCACCGCCATCTTGAAAAATGGAATGTGCCAGTCAAACCAACGATCAGAATCGATCTAGATGGAGTGTGCCAGCATGTGCCACTCACTATTTTGAAAGAATTCCCCCTAGTTTAGGAGAAATCGCTGGTTGAAAGTTCGACATGGCGGTGATGTGAAGTTAGCACCGCCACTAAAATTTTTTTTCCAAAATACACAATCAAAACATACGAAACACGCACAACAGATAGAAGACCATGAAAAACATTGTGCCAGCAAGTTTCTTCTCCTAAGACGCCGTACTTGCTGAGAAAGTAGTCCCCGAAACCACAAAATGGCGGTGATGTGAAGTTAGCACCGCCACTGAAGTCTTTTTTTGAAATACGCAATTAAAACACGCGAGACAAGTACAACTGAGAGATGACCATGAAAAACATTGTGCCAGCAAGTTTCTTCTCCTAAGACGCCGTACTTACGGAGAAATTAGCCCCCGAAAGCTCAATGAGCTGGCGGTGATGTGAAGTTGGCACCGCCATCTTGAAAAATGGAATGTGCCAGTCAAACCAACGATCAGAATCGATCTAGATGGAGTGTGCCAGCATGTGCCACTCGTTTATTTCACGAAAATCCCACCACAGTCGGTGGAAAATCAAACCCGAAAGCTCAATGGCGGTGATGTGAAGTTGGCACCGCCACTGAATGTTTTTTCCAAAATTGGAACCTCTCAATGGAGGTATTGTAAAATTTTCCATTTCAACATTACACCGTTTGCTTACTGGCTATACAGATATCAATGCAAATACGAATATCTGGACAGGTGAATACCGTCATGTGCCTGAACTGTTAACAGAAAGCTGAAGCTATTACTTTGTTCAAAACTCTGTAAGACAGTGAAGGCATTTGACGAGCATATGCAATGGCATAACTAGGAAGACTTACTTTCTTATTAAAGGCCATTGATGAATAGCATGCGATTCGTTTATGTTTCCCCGCATGAAGGAGGAGAGTTCGCGACTTACAACGGCAAAACTATTGGATAATGGTTTGAATTTTTCATTTGACCAACGACGTCCCATGATTGGTCAGTTTTCGGTTACCATATGATCAATATATCGATAAACATTTTCATTTGTTTGCCGTGGAAAATATATTCACGCCATGCGATTAATTACAGCCTGTACAACTTAAAACAAGAATGATTAAATAGATGTGTTTATGAAATAATGAAAATACTCTACGAATAGATTAGATGTTGTGACTTCTAGCTAGATCATATGAAGTAGATGAGTCTCAATATCCCTTTAATTTTGAGTATGCTTGCATATCCAGTGAATCAGAAATTCTTGAAGTCAATTGAAACATTGATAGAAAACAATGTTGGCAATATCTACAACCATCATTATTAGTGTCATGATGTGCGTACATCTTTATCACATTTGATGATCTTGATGAACAATTGAAGCAATAACATTAGGAGATCGAAGGGCATATTTCCAGCGTTGTCAGACTGCTTCATCGAAGAAGCATGATGCTCAATTTAGTATGTGGTGCTTTCAAACATAGAATAGGGACATATGGGATATCCTAATATACTTACTCTATGCTTTCCTAAGTGCGCAATCTTTTTGGAAAGGAATTATCAAACTACATCGTTCAAACCATAGAGTAGGTTCTAACCTACAGTGGAAACAGATTCTCATAAAATTGAGGATGACCCAGCCTTCTTGACGATGGATACCCATCGAGGTTTTGAAAAATATCAGTCGAAGGGCTGGTTTTTAAACCCAATTAATTGTCTGGAAAATTTTTATCTTTTCTCTCGATCCGCACAAAATAGCGGGAATTTTTAAAATTCCACAGGTGTGTGTGTTAAACACATTTATTTAATCATTCTTGTTTTAAGTTGTACAGGCTGTAATTAATCGCATGGCGTGAATATATTTTCCACGGCAAACAAATAAAAATGTTTATCGATATATTGATCATATGGTAACCGAAAACTGACCAATCATGGGACGTCGTTGGTCAAATGAAAAATTCAAACCATTACCAATAGTTTTGCCGTTGTAAGTCGCGAACTCTCCTCCTTCATGCGGGGAAACATAAACGAATCGCATGCTATTCATCAATGGCCTTTAATAAGAAAGTAAGTCTTCCTAGTTATGCCATTGCATATACTCGTCAAATGCCTTCACTGTCTTACAGAGTTTTGAACAAAGTAATAGCTTCAGCTTTCTGTTAACAGTTCAGGCACATGACGGTATTCACCTGTCCAGAGTAGTAAGCAAAACTCCACTTCTGGACCGCGCAAGATGGCCGCCATCGCTGAGTCCCCCCCCCTCTGGCACGGCAGAGTGTCGTGGTCGGCCGCCGTGGTGCTTCGTGTCTGAGTCCCCCCCCTCTGGCACGGCAGAGTGTCGTGGTCGGCCGCCGTGGTGCTTCGTGTCTGAGTCCCCCCCCCTCTGGAACGATAGAGTGTCGTGGTGGACTTGGGCGACCGCCAGGATTAGTCTTGAGGCTATAGTGTGTGATGTTTTTGGTGCAATCTGCTGAATGTTGGGTTGTAAAATGGGTTGTTTCGAGTGGAAGGAGTGGTCGGATGAGAAAACGGAGGTCGGATTCGTGTTCAGCGTGAAATTCTGCATCGGTAGGGTGAGTTTCAAGGCAATCGGTGAGAAAAAATTTTTCTTCAAAATTTTAACAGAGTTAGAATTTGGGACGTTTTGGTGTGTAGCGTCCAAACGAAGCATCGGATGAGAAAACGGAGGTCAGATTCGGATTCAGCGTGAAATTCTGCATCGGTAGGGTGAGTTTCAAGTCAATCGGAGAGAAAAAATTTTCGCTGACGTCCCCCCCCTAGACAGCTTGCTTCCAGTGGACGGATTTTGTCGTGCGATAGCTCGTTTGAAAGCTAAGAGTGAGACAAATTCAGTGAAAGAATCGGCTTGTTCCTATCTGTCTTCGTTCAAAAGTTAGAGCGGTTACAAGATTTTAGGTCGGAGCTCGCTCACCTGAAAAAATCCTAAGTGTCAGAGTGACTTTGTATGGGTAAAATTTTGAAAATTTTCCAAAGTGTGGAATTTCGACCTGGGACCGCCACCAAAACATTTTTCATCAAATTTCACTGACCTCCCCCCCCCTCTGGACAGCTAGCTTCGATCTTGGCTTCTACTGGACGGATTTTGTCGTGCAATAGCTCGTTTGAAAGCTAAGAGTGAGACAAATTCAGTGAAAGAATCGGCTTGTTCCTATCTGCCTTCGTTTAGATGTGAGACGCCATTTAAGATTTTGGGACATTGGTGAAAAACGACAGAGTTAGAATTTGGGACGTTTTGGGCTGTAGCTTCAAAACGAAGCATCGGATTGGAAAACGGATTTCAGATTTGGAATCAGCTTGATGTTATTGTCCAATGAGGATCATCATCCAATGAGAATCAAGCATTTCTTTATAAATAGCGAGCCTTCCACAGTGAGAATCATTCCATCGTTGAATCACACGAGTGACGGACGCACATTTTCTCTCTCTCTAGTTCCCTGTTCTATTATCCAACTAAAATGGTAAGTCGCTACTTCCCTCCCTCTCCTCCCTTGAACGTAAACTTAATACAATCTTTTTTCATTTTCAGGCATCTACTCCATCTGCTGCACTAGTAGGACAAAATGGTGGTCAAACGTTACAAGGTTCGCTACGGTCAGATCATCTACAACTGAGGCCAGTGGAAGAAACATCCAAGGTACATAATCCTACACCGCTACAGCGTAAATTTAAACAAGCCTTGCGTTATGATGATCATAGCGTAGTACTCCAAACGGGAATGCTCCCTTCCACGGATGTCAAGATAATGCACAATCAGTATGGGGACTACATACTGATCCCCGTGAGTCCGTACATTCGCCACCAACTTGATATTATTGAGGAGTACGTGACATTAAATATGGACATTCCTACTCCTCTTGCTCAAGAGTGGAAGGCGAGAGATGACAAGGATACTCCCTATAGAAAGATTTGGGATGGTAATCACATTTGCCTACCGGTATCACATTGGTGTACTTACTATAAGAAGGATGGAGATCATTCAATACCCATCAGATGTGATGATCTCGGAGAAGGTACTTGGGATATCCTTTTCAAAGTGAATGGGCTATATTATGGTCGACACAAGAATAATAAAATAGCCTCTCTCTCCATGCATATGGAATCCATCCTATATATTCCGAAACCACCCAACGTGGACGACATAATTGATCAAATCCTTAACAGCAGTGGTACGAAGCGCAAGTCGGAGAAGAATGCTACATCAAAACGCAAATCAAAGAAGGAGAATTACTAGTCCTTTCCTAACTCTACCCTATGACAATTCGCTTATGTGCTTTGAGTGTCGTAGACGTGGTCTTATTAGATACATTTTACTTCTTCGTTGCCATCATATCATTTGTGTATTTTGTCGTGAAAAGCATCGTTGTAATTCTTCATTTTGTAATATGTTATAGAACGCTTCCTTAGATGTGTAAATTTCCGTTTTAGGCTTCTATCATCATTTTTATGGATTGTGAGGGTGAACCTGTACAGGAGCTCAGTGCTATTGCTATGAACAATTGGACATATCAGATTGTTAGTGTCTATCATCAACATGCCAACTGCGATCCCAATGTTGATCAATGGGCGAGAAAACACATTCATGGACTTAATCTGAAATATTTGCAAGACTATGGCTTTCCTTGTGAAAGTGCTCTTCTTATTGACTTTAAACGATGGTTAGCTGCTTTCAATGTTATACGCATCTTTTGTAATAATCCTGGTAAGGAGAGGAAAGTATTTCCCAATCTAATCATTGATGATATTTTGCTCCCGCCTTGGGATAGTAGAGTGAATCAACATTATCATGAAGTCACGAAACGTTTTAAGGATTTGTGTGTTCCTATTTTGTCTGTTCGTTGTAGTAGCTACGTTCATAACCAATGCTTCTTTCCTCCTTACCTCAACACTGCCAAAGTCCTGTATGGTTATCATTGCTCGCTGTATGATAGTTATCAGCTGTATCTATTTTATCTCTTTCAAACCATTGATTTATAATGCATGCTTGTTACCGTTATTCAATAAATGTTACTATGAGAAGAGTTGTTGTTTTCATGCAATGGATGGGATAGATAAAGGGCGATCATGTCTTTCTCAAACGACTGCGGAACATTACGTTTTCATAGGCAAAGTTTAAAAGGAGCTGTTCAAGATTATGTGATAAAATTTCATAAAGATGAGACCGACATCGAAGCAGTGGTTGATGATGCTAGCACTCTATTTCTAGAGTTAATGAATACATTCTCTGATAGCATTATCATGGCGCGATTAGTTGCGAAAATTAAGTTTAGTCATTTTGGAAAGGAAGAGGTGGAAAGTCGCTCTTTCCATTTTGCTTCTTATTCAATGGAAGTGGTAGATCACCCCCAAGAATTTTTTAAAAGACATATGATAAAAATTGCTGAACGTCTTAACGCATTTAACCATCATGGTAGCAGTCTAGTGATTGAAGCGATTTCAGATATTCACATTCAACTTTCCATAAAGAAAAATTGAAAATGCAGTGGTACTTGATTGTAGCACAACTGGTTTTCGAGCTATGTCTGCTCACTCTCGAAGTATATTCCTTCTGTACATGCGTCTATTATTTAGAAAAGGCTAGCAAATTCATATCTTCAAAAAGACTTGCTATAGACATCAGTAACGGTGAAACTATGTGTTGCGATGTATGTAAGCGAAAGGATGGAAATGAAAAGCGCATCTTCAAGAGATGTAAGCATGCTTTTTGTCAACGCTGTTTCATACGTAATTGCATTCAACTTTGCCAATGTAACCACTGTGATATTGCTCATTTCGAGTGTCACTTATGTCGCAATAGTTAGTACCTATGCAAATGTGGTAAAGATAGGTTTTAGCAAAGACTAACACGGAAAATGGCGAAACGTAAAAACGTAAAAGTCAAAAGTTTTCTTCAGCCATTCAAGCTCTCCGACGAATGAAAGCAAATCAGCGATACAATGCTATACGACATGCTAACGATAAATTCATTTGTGAAATTATTTCTCATGTGAGGAAGTTGAGGACGAAGAAATTAGCGCCAAAACAACGAAAGTTACTTAAGCGATATGCTACGAAATTGCGTTTCATCTCCAATCCTAAAGTCACCCTTCAAAGAAAGAGGAAAACTCTAACACAAAAGGGCGGTTTCCTTTCAGCAATACTTCCAATGATAGCTCCTGCCGTGGGCAACCTATTGGGTAATATCTTTGGCTCTAAGCGTTAATTATGCAAATGTTGAATCTCAAAGTGATAAAATGGATTTCAGACTTCAATGTGATAAAGTTCTGACTGTATCAGGTCCATCTCATGCAGGTAAAACTGTTTTCACGCTGAATTTATTGGATAAAAGAAGGGAGTTGTTTAAGGAACCTATCAATCGAGTGATTTGGTGTTATGGTATTTATCAACCGTCGCTGTTTCAGGAATTGCAAAGTCGCAACTTTATTCGACATGAAGGAATTATTCCAGTGGATAAACTTCAGTCTAATGATGTTGTTGTATTGGATGATTTATTAAAAGAAAGTAAGAATTCAAAAGATGTTACAGATATGTTCACTCGCGCAGCACACCATAAAAGGTGTTTTATCATCTATATTACACAAAATTTGTTTCCTGATGGAAAAGAAGCTCGTACACGAAACCTGAATACACACTATTATGCTATTTTCAAGAATCCGCGAGATAAAAGTCAATTTGAAATTTTAGCGCGACAAGTTGCACCCAGAGGATCAAAAGCCTTAATTGAAATTTTTCAAGCAGCTACTGAAAAACCATACGGTTACTTATTCATTGACTTTACGCAAGAGTGTCCGGAAGAATTTAGATTTCGAAGTGATATTTTGAAAACTCCCATGATTATCTACAAACTATGAGTTCTTATTCTCGCATGATTGTTATTCCTCAGGATGAATATGTACAATTGACTGCCATGCAGCAAGTAAAGCAACCTCTTGCAAATCAAATGTATAGGAAAGAAATAGATTATCAGCAAAATGTTCACATCAAAGATCCACATCGTGCTGTATTATTACAATCGGAAACTGTTGAGCAATTGAAAAACTTGAAGAATAAGATGCGTGACTCTGTATCGACTGCTACACCTTTAGCATCTCGCGCACATGCCATATCTCTTTTCAACAGTATTGAGCCCCATCTCAATGTAAATGATAGAGGAGAAATCATTACAGATGAAAATAAAGTGATTGATGCTTCACGTTATGAAGACTTGATTCAGTATGCGACACGTAGAAAGCGCCGTCAGGGCTATGTTCCACCTGGTTGGTCATACTTTCTTAAACTATTGAAAAAGCATAATGTGCCAAAATTTGCTTTAAATAATGAGACATTGAAAGAACTTGATTCAACAGTGGCTACTACTCCAATGCCTCAGACGATGAAAATGCCAACAAATTGGTTTAAGGCGTCACCTGCTACATCCCCTCCCACACTCACTAAGCAAACAAGAGGAAGAACTCGACGTAGATCTACATCGCCACTAAAACTGGTAAAAGGAAAACGTAAAACAGCTCCTCCCAGGAAATACATGTTCTCAGACTATTAATATGAAGCAGATGTGTTGCTTGCCATGTAATGAGCCGCCAGAGGTGAATGTCGTTGTCACTTGCACTTGCTGCGCCAGCTCTCATAATGAAACCCCTAAGCAATGTGAACACGATCGCAAAACCGCTAAAGCTAAATGCTGCAGTTGTTGTAAATGTAGAAAGGCAAGAAAACAAAAAGATGAGAAGGAGGAAAAAGAGTCAGTCGTCATCGACTGAACGTTTGAAGTCAATCTATTATGATGTAAAACATCCGGCAGGATTTGCATCTATCAAGAAATTATCAAAAGCGAGTGGTCTTCCACAATCACAAGTGAAACGATGGTTAAAGGGTCAGGCTACCTATACACTCCACAAACAAGCGAAAAAGAAGTACCGCACCCGCCATTATATTGTTCATGACATCGATGAACAGTGGCAAGCAGATTTGTGTGATGTTGCCTCCATTTCAAAACATAACTCGGGCAATAATTTTATTTTAACCGTCATTGATATTTTCTCGCGTTATGCGTGGGCTCAACCTTTAAAAACTAAAGAAGGGAAAGGAGTAGCAAAAGCATTCCAAACAATTTTTCGAGAAGGTCGCATTCCAAAAAGAATTCAGAGTGATCAAGGAAAAGAGTTTGAAAATCAGCATGTGACAAGATTATTTGAGAGGCATGACATTGAGTTGTTTAGTGTAAAGAGCGCTTATAAAGCTGCACTCGTTGAACGTTTTAATCGCACATTAAAAAATCGCTTGTGGCGACATTTTACTGCCAACTTGACACAAAATTGGACAAAGGTTCTACAAGATACACTCCATGCCTACAATTACTCTATCCATCGTTCTATTGGACTCAGACCAGTAGATGTAAATGCTGACAATGTAGATAAAGTGCGCGAATCATTCCAACGTAAACGCACTCATGTGAAAAGTGATGTGAAAATTGGCGATAAAGTTCGTATCTCAAAAGTGAAAAGTGTTTTTGCTAAAGGGTACCTCCCGAATTGGACAGAGGAGGTATTTACAGTATCAAGGATTAATCAAAAAGACTCTCCGACCACCTACAAGTTGAAAGATTACGATAATGAAGAAATTGAGGGTAGCTTTTACCGCGATGAGATTGAGGTAGTCACTGAAAGTGAAACATATTTGGTAGAGAAAATCATTCGATGTAAAAAACGGCAAGGTGAAGAATGGTGTCTTGTTAAATGGACTGGTTATCCTTCAAGTATGAACTCTTGGATGCGCCGTGCCGACATCTTTCATCTAAGTGATCGACAGTGATTCATGCAAAGTTGTGACTAACAATGTTTAGGGTTTGAGCTATGAATCCAACTGCCTCATTTTATTCACGACCCTCCTACGTAAGTGGTGGAGGACAAATTTACATCGGTGCTCGCCGCCAACGTGGAGGTAGCATACTTGGTGCACTGAAATCTGTTGTAGCACCTCTCATATCCAATGTCGGTAGATCTTTAAAACGAAATGTTTTAAGTAATGCCGTTGGCTTTGCTGGTGATGTTGCTAGTGATCTTTCCAGAGGTAGAAGTTTTAAGAGCAGTTTGTTGAATCGTGGGAAGGAACGCGGTTTAAAAACATTGAAGCAGACCATTGCTGGTGTTACTCAAGGAAAGAAATCACCTAAACGAATGAAAAAAGGAAGGAGGAAACATCGCGGAGCTGGTAAGGTGCGATCTTCAGTCAAAAGGCATTCACGCAAACGTCGTAGAGGCTCTAATCATTCATCAGGCGCTAAACGACGACGCTGCTATAACTTCTAATCATGGAGTGTAAAACTTCCGGTTTTTGTTTGTTTGATCAACAAGCCATACAGACAGATATTCTTAGTTCAAGTATTGTAGATTATCATCCTCGAACAGCTGAGAATGCTGGCCCCATTGAATTTGTTATTCCTGGTGGTAGTGATGACTACATAGATTTGAGTTATGCGATGCTTGATTTGAGGTTTAGAATTCAGCAAGCAGATGGAACTGCTATTGACGATGCACATAAAGTTGGACTGAACAATTTACCATTGACTACATTACTTCGCGATGTTTCTCTAACGATTGGAGAGCAGCAGGTGGAAGGTGGTCAAAGCGATTATCCCTATAAATCATATTTCAATCATGTATCACAGTTTCATCCAGCAGCACAAAAAAGTCATATGGAAGCCATGGGATGGTACAGAGATGAAGCAGTAAAATTTGATGTTGAAACAAACAGTGGCTTTGTAAAGCGATCTGCTATGATTAAAGATAGTAGAGTATGTCAGCTATATGGTCCGCTGAATTTAGACTTCTTTAGACAGTCAAAGTTTTTACTCTGTAATACCAGCATGCGACTCAAGCTGACATTGAATAAGCCTGAATTTGCGCTGAATGCATTTGCTAAAGTTGACAATTTTAGAATTCATGTGGAAGATATTGCACTTTACATTCGTCGAGTAGTACCGAATCCAAGTGTCATTAGAGGGCATGCTGAAGGCCTTAACCGCCAAAATGCCATTTACCCCGTTCAGCATACAAAGCTTCTCACCTTTACAATTCCGAAAGATCAAAAGAGTTTCATGAAAGATGGCCTCTTTCCATCGGAAGCACCGAAGCTCCTCATGGTGGCAATGGTTGAAAATGATGCATTTAATGGTAATATAAAGAAGAATCCTTTCAATTTTAAACACAATCAGTTAAGTGAAATTGCTTTACGTGTTAATGGTGTGAGTCATCCTGGTCCACCCTACAAACCAGATTTTGCTTCGGATCAATTTATGCGCAGTTATGTTGATTTTATGGATGTCTTTGGCTTTTACAATACGGATGACACCAACGGACTGACTATGAAAGAGTTTAAGAGTGGATATACTATTTATGCATTTGATTTGACTGCTGACAGCGATATTAGTGCACCCTATCGTCAAGCGAACGTGCCTCATAATATTCGTTTGGATTTGACGTTCAAAAGAACACTACCTGAGACGATCAATGTATTAATTTATGCAGTCTTCGATTCAAATATTGAAATTACAAAGTATCGTGACGTGATTCTTCAGTATAATCGTTAATGAGTTGGTTGACTGCTGACGATATTAAGACTAAAGTGCAGCGTAATGCAGACGAAGCGACGTTGAAAGCTTTCGATAATGTCTATTCACTCGATACCTTACCACCTGCAGTAAATCACTATCCCATCTTTATTGTGCTAAACACTCATTCGCAGAATTTAGGCGGTGAGCATTGGAAAGCGATCTTTATTGGAGAAGACCGACGTGGTGAACTATTTGACTCTCTTGCTCAACCTCCAAATATACCAACACAGCAGTGGTTGAGAAAACATACGCGTCAATATCAGCGAAATGAACGCATACTACAACATCCACTTTCATCAACGTGTGGTGCTTTTGTACTGTACTTCATCTTAAGACGTTTACATGTATCTCGATTTGCATCTGTTAATCAAAACTTTTCATGTAATCCATCCTCTAATGAAAAAATGATTTGTAAGTTCTATCATGATTTGAAATAAAAACATCATGTTGGAAAAATTGTTTTTTATTTTACAATCCGCTGGGTACGTACATACTCAATGAGATAGTCTAGGATCACATTTGCTTGTACATGAGATTTTAGTCCAGTAATGATCACTTTACTATTATGAAAGATTGCCACATGCACAGGTAACCAACAACTAATGAGAGCTGCAGGAAAAAGTTCGGGTTCATAACACAAACTGTAACTGCTGGTACGAATCTTCAAAAATGATAGACTGTCACTCAATTGAGTAGAGATCACCATATTGTCCACAGTCAGATTCGACATCACACACCTCTCCCTCTTCCATATCCGACGTAGTAGTCTTTGTAGCTCTAAGCGCATTGACTGCGCCGATGAATGAGAAAGGGCGCCGAGAATCTGTACAGTCCCATTTGGGAAGAGTTGAAGATTCCGTGAATTGTTCATCTTCACCACTAACATTTGAGGACGGCCCGGGTAATACTTGCTGTTTGGAAGCTGTTGGTGTAATGTTGTGAGATCGATTTTGGTGTAGAGTCTGAAGCGACGGAGAATGTTGACGATGGTGTAGCGATGGCGCTTCATGATGATAGAATGAGTAAATTGAGCGATGTACCTTCCTTTTATACTTTTCCCAACTACCTTGATGAAATGTGAAGTTAGTATGAAGTTGGGAATGATAGAGTTGAATTCGCCGATTGTTGACGCGCAGCCAGATGCGATTTCCAATACGTGAATGTCTTTTCATATAGAAGTATTTCAAGTCCTTCATGATATGATGTAGAGATTGAAAATGACGATAAGATAAAGCAAACTCTCTTCTCACATTTCCAGTTGAATCTTTGAAATAGACGTTTCGATCATGATCCGTTTCAATACGTTGTAGGGAATCTAATTTCCAACTCATGATGTGGTAGTCATGTCTGATTAAGATTTGCATAGTAGGGCGATGAACTCACGACGAATAAATGTCATGATGGAGCGATGTATATATCTTCTATACTTCTCCCAATTGTATTTGCGAAATGAGAAACAGTTTGCGGAATGAGAATGGTAGATTTGAATTTCATTTCTGTAATGTTGAAGCCAAACTTGATCACCCAAGGAGATGAATCTTAATGTTTCAAAATATTCCAAATCCCTCATGATATCATTGAGGTTGACAAATTGTCGCCATGTTAATGTAATTCCTCTTGATGTATGACCATGAGAATTTTTGAAATGTACGTTTCCATCACGATCAACTCTGATATATTGTAGAGAGTCCAAAATCCAAGTCTTCATGATGTTATGCAAAGTTGCAGATTAGCAATATAAAAATGTCGTTTTATCATATTTTGCTTAGCAATGCGGCTACAAAGAGATTTACTAGTAATCGAGCTGCACTCTTTTCTACTCCCATTGATCATGTACAACAGCTAAATGGAAATTGGGAAGTGGGTGTCACTCAACTTGTTTATAGCAACTGTGTCTATACTTTTGATCATGAGGTGATGACTATTAATATGAGGCGTACAGCTGCTTACCAATGTGAAAAGGGGTGTCGAGTATACATTCCACAGTGGTCAAAGAAAGATCTCTTATCATGTAAAAAGTTTATATATGATTTCTTGAATAAAGCGTGTAAACATATTGTCCAATTTACTCCACACAATGATGATTATAATTATGTACATCATGTAGTTGAGAAAGATTGGATTGTTGGTTTAAGTCCAAGTTTAAGAAATGATTTAGGCTACCTCGCTAGCGCCTTAACAAGCTATGATAATTTTAACGTTAATTACCACATAAGTGGTCATAAACAGTTAATATATCGAGAGGAAGCTTATTATGTAGATCTTATTCCAAGAAATGAGAAGACGTTGGTGAAGAAGATTGTGATTAAGCCAAGAAAGACAAACATGACTCCTGAAACATTATTGAAGAAATTTAATTATCTCCTTCGAGTTGATGGTAAACAAGTGGCAACATTGACTTATATCAAATCATCTAATCATATTGCAATAAGCAAATTAAATGATGATGATCTAGTATTAGTTTGTTCAAAAGATTTTCATCAGTTCTTACGACATCGTTCTGCAGCTGTTCATGGAAAATCTGATATGCAACATTTACCATGTGAAAGGCCAAATCAATTTGATACAGAATGGGCCGTATCTTTATACAGAAAGTGTGTAGAGCCTTTTGGTGGTTTCTTACATGAAACAAGAGTGTTGATGCCTCGCATTATTACTTCGGTTAAATTGGTTGTAGATTATTTAAATGAAGTGATTAATGAGCAACATATTTCATTTTCTGAAAAAGAAGGTACTTTGTCTCTCACTATAAATGGAAAAGGTATTGAACTAATTATGGATAAAACTCTAATGGACATTTTGGGTTTTGACCAAAATATCTTTAAAAGTGGTACTGTAACCAAAGCTAGCGCAGACATGTCGCTATCGCGTCGTATTAACTATTTTCAGATCTATTCCAATATTGGTGAAGATGTACGTGTGGGAGATGTTGAAGCTCCATTGCTAGCAATGATACCATACCAGCCAAAAAGCTGCAGTATTTTATCTGAGCATACTTTCAAGAAAGTGCATTATACAAAGCTGAAATCAAACTACATCCCACAAATTGATATTGCCATTTATGATGATGCTGGTGCGTTGATCCCTTTTCATAAAGATGCTGTGACAAGTATTACACTCCATTTCCGAATGAAGAGTTAATGCAAAAGTATGCTATTATATTTTTCCAATGTGAATAATATGGAAAGTGAAAATAAGGACTCGTTTCTAATCTACTTGCCCAGTAATGCTTCTATGAATAAATTTCCCAAAAATAAACCATCAGACTATCGAGTAGAATTAAATCGGCCACTGCATTTAGAAGGTGAATGGGAGGTTGGCGTTTCTAGTATTTGCTATGATAGCAATATTCAGAATGTGAATGATTTGGAAGAAATGATATTGACTCCTCGCACCCATGATGGAATAACGATGAATAATGCATTTCAGTTCCCATACAATTTAACGTCAGATGGAAAGTGGAACTATGAATGGATTCAGATAAAATCAGATTCTTATGAGCCATTTGGGAATGAGAAAATTATTAAGGCATTCAACAGTGGTAATACTTCCATCATAAAGAATAAAAATCAGAAAGCTTATGAGTTTACTATCTATCATTGGAGTGGGAGACAGTTCCTCCGCTTTCATTCTTTTACTAAAGGTCTTACACTGAGGTTGGATAATGAATTCTATCCACATCTTGGTTTTGGTCATGGACTACATCTAACGTCAATTGCTACTGCAAATGTTAAAAAAGTTTATTCAAATCGAATCAACAAATTTCATTATAGATTTAAAATATTTGATGAAGATGTTGTAGAATGCGAAGAACGCATCATTCTGAAAAAGCGTGGTGTTCAACCTTTATCACTTATTGAGTTAGTAAAACGATGGAATGAGACTGTGGGTAAGAAGTATGGAGAGAAAATTATGGCGGACAAAAATAAGTTGGTTATTCAGAAATATAATGACAAACTTACAGTTTATTTCTCTCCAACCTTGCGTCATTTTGTAAGACATTATACGCCTATTATTGGAAGCGGTGTGGTGTATGGTTCTCATGAATATCACACTAAAGCTGATTCAGTTAATGATGAATGGTGGGTGGACATCTATGGTGATCGCATCAAGAAAATTTACCAGTCTTATGAAGAATCTAAAGTTGCTATCAATATAATGCCGCGTCTATATCATACAGTTGAAAGCTTCATTCATGTAGTAAATCCTTATATACAACAGAAGTTGAAGCATGTGATGAAAAGTAAATATGATGCAAAGACACACCACATTTCGTTTTCAATTGAAAATCAACGCGTTGTTCTGAAACTGGGTGATGACATTCAATGTCAATTGAGTAAAAATTTGAAAAAACTCTTTGGCTTTTCAATGCTACAAACTGTGTTTGCTGCTGCGCATACGATTGGTATAGAAACACCAATGACACTTGATAAACATGAACAGCACCTTTACATTCAAAGTGATTTGATTTTAACTATTTCTGTTGGCGAGAAAAAAGAATACATTTTACGTGATTTCATTCATGATAAAGACGCTTCATATGGAATAGTCGAGAAGATGTTTGAATCTATTTTCTATCATCCCGTCGTCAAACAAACTATACCCTCTATTGCTATCAAAATTACCAATGGTTTACAAGAGTGTATCCATGTGAAAGATACTAAATCCCTCGTAACTTTAGTGTTTCGGAAAACAAAGTGAAGTCATTGTGATATGTTTATTGAAATAAAAATATGTATATGAAAAAGTCTTTTCACAGATATAGGGGGAATGGGCTGACTGTAGGCATATATTCACAAGGAAGAAACGATCTCATGCGATACATAAAACAACCATGTATATCTACAAAAAGCAACATCAAAATACTGAGTTAAAGTTGATTATGTCAATACATCTCCTGAATGTGGTAGCGTGAGTTTTATTCTTTTGGGTGGAGGTATGTTTGTGTCAGGATGTCCATGTGGAAGAGATGTGTTATGTCCTATCCAACACCTCTTATCCTCCCATGCTGAAAGTGCTCGTTTCTTGAACGTGTACGTTTTCACAGTATGAACTTGAGATTTTAAGATTGTCATATTGACAAACGTTATAGTTTTATTTTTATAGGCCTTCTTATAGGACCGATGTTTCATTTTATGAACAATGGATTTTGATATACCTTTAGCACGCTTAATACTATCTGCACATTCTTTTAGTTTCATGGAATACATTTTAGGACGGAGGAGAATCATTTCATCTATTTCCTTTCCTGCTGTTTCATCCTTAAAACAACCAAGTTTGGCTTTATTCTGTATGAAATAGAGTGGATGAGTGGGATTGTAGTTAGATGTGTCGAAATATTTTTATAATGACTTACCTACTTCATTAAAATTTAAATCTTTTTGAGTGGTAATTCCTAAAAAGAAACTATCTGTATCACCACCCAGCAAGCGAACCTCTTTTACGAGAGGGCATGGTTTTAATATTTTGTAGAAGAGTTGATACATTTCAAGCTTGGAATAATCTAAAACGGCTTGCCCAATATAGATGGGTTTGCACAACTCAACTTCTGATTTAATCATTTTAACACCTACAAGATCCTCATCGATGATGTCTCTATCAATGAAAAGAGGTGATGAGGTCAATTTGTGATATTTTTGTTCATCAACGACTAGTTTGTAATTCATACGTTTTCTAACATCCTCCATGGTCTTTCCGAATAGACTGTTATTCTTATATTTATAAAAATCCTTTTCAAAATTATTTTGGGCGAGTGCACGTTTTTGACTGTTACTATCTATGTAGGGTTTGAGGAAGGCTTTCTGTCTAAATTTGATAATGCGGTGAACTGACTTTAGAAGCATGCCCATTTCTAAATAGAATTTTAATATGCAGAAGTGTACGAGATAATTTTTCTTATCATATTGGGTGAGTAAAAGTTTGCGGCATGGTTTGTACCTTGGCTGTCCACACTCTGTTAAGTTATTATGAAATTGTGACATGAATGGTGAAAACATATCTTCAGTCACTTCGCCAGATTCAGGTGCGAGTGGGAAATCAGCAGTTATATTTTTAATACTATTTGGATAAATCAAATCCACTTCAAAATAATATCCCCAATCACCTTCATCTGGAATATTCAGTATGTTTGAAGGGTTGGAGTAATACTCAAGCTCATTTTGATTTAACCAACTAAACTCGGAATGAGGTAGTGGTTTAGACAGTGAACTGCCATATAAATTATTTTGGTCATAGTACTTTAGGTGGATATGATCATCACCTACTGTTTCAGATTTTATATGATGTTTATTTACAAATGTGAGACCACCGCGTATTCCGCGCTCAAATATATTATACATCTCCGGGTCTTGTAAGAGATGAATGGTCTCACCAGTCATTTTAAAGGCTGATTTAAAGGACATGGCTGGTAGACTGACAAAGTGGACAGGATCTAATTTGTCTTCTTCTAATGCCACTCGTCGAAACTCCTGAAAGACATCAGCCAGCAAAATGACATCTAATTCTAAGTAAGCGATCATATAATCGCCAAACGTTTTACAATTAAATTTTAACCATGCCTCTTGAGCATGTTCATAGTCCTCTACTGGACAATCTTCACCCGTCAAATCGTTTTTGAATTTGTCAATGGAAGGAAGGGTTGTTTCATTTAGTTTAGACATTGAGCTAAAATACGCATAAGGAAAGACTCCTTTGCGAGTGATTATTTCATCCGTTAAGTTTGGATAGTGTTTCTTCAAAGTTTGACTATGGGGAAGAAACTTGAGATTACGAACGAGAGAAGCTAGTGACGCTGACATGAATTGAAATGAATCTAAAAATTTTATTTCGAAGAAGACTGTCTTATTTTCTTTAGTTTTATCTACTGGTACTTTTGCTGTCATTGCCATGAATTTTTCTCTCGTTTGTGCTATTACATTAAACTGCCACGATTTCATCTGGCTCAACCCTCCTTTTATGAGCATATGACTGTCATAGCCCTTAAAGTTATGAAAAATGACGGGTAGTACACGACGTCTCAACCTAAGTGAAAAGTTACATTTGGAGCAGAGTGCGTTTCTAAATTTACCAGTGATGTGATCATGATCACGCACTTTCTTAATTTTATCGTCATCAAACGTTTTATGACATTTAGGACAGGATGTGCAACTTTCAAATTTTTGTTTGTCTTCATCTGACATATGTAGTGACCTACGCTGCAATTGGGAATCATATGATTGTTAAAATTTAGCCGCTTTATCGAGAAATTCTAGAAATTTTGAAATGCAATCTTCACCTTGCCAAGTATGCATTTTGTTTTGTCTATTCCTAAAGTGGTCATGCCATACTTCATAGCAGGATATGGCTGCTGGCTTGTGGATGATATCATCAATGTAGCATTCTATGTCTGCGTAAATGACACGCAGGGGACTTAATTCGTCACCATTATCCCTATGTGAAAATATTTTATCTTTGGGCATGCGTTCCATTTGTAATTTACCTCGCTTGCACCATTCATAGTGAGTTTCAAATTTATCTTTACTCCAAAATGAGCGGATGCAGCGGTCGCATACAAAATGTTCACCTCTTTTAGAGTGCCCCAAGTGAGTGTACAAGCGAGAGATTTTGGGAATACCACAGTAGTGCCATTCCTCGCTATCATCTTGTTTTACTAATAAGAGGTTGACTACACGTTCATAACAAGTTGAACGTGAATTATAGCGGGCACCCTTCAACCCCTTCTCCCACACGTGAACGACAATTTTAATCTTATTATGTTTTTCGAACGTTTCTACATATTTGATTTTCATGTTGTTACTATCACAACCTTCAAAGTCTAGTTCATCCTCCCACTGTCTATAGCTATAGGTGCGATCTCGATGCGCGTTGATATCATTATAGTGAAGGATGGATAGGACTGCATATTTGAAACACTGTGATTTACAATCAACATTGATGACAGCTTTCTTATTATACAACGTTTTTGGTAGTTTAAATGTGCCTCGAGCTGCATGACTTTCTAATAGGGAAATTTTGAATATGGCTGAGTCCACACCATCAAAAATGAGAGCGCTGTTGCGTTGATTGAATTTATCTACATTTGATTTTAAACATTGAATGTGAAAATTTAGCCAAGACTCTCAGTCTACAACTTCGGTTGCGGAAGAGGAAGGAACATGAAACTGTATTCTCTCCGTCACTTGACCCGTTTGAAAATCTATTTTAATATATTTTAGTTTAAGGTAGATGAGCGCCTTCATTCTAAAATTGTCTAAATTATTGAAGAGCGCTTCGATAATGTTAGAATTTTGAAGGAGCCACTCAGGAAAATCTACAATTTGAGTATTGGACTCCATGCAGTAGTCGCGTACTAAATTATTATGTGAAACATTAATGAGGGAGATGGTAGAGGTACCGTTGGTGTAGTGATCATTTGCATGCGTGTGTTGAAGTCTGTGCGAAGATCGCTGAAAGTGACTATCAAAAGAAAGAGGGCACAAATCGCAAGGAAAGGAGATGTCATCGTCAGAATCAACTTCACCTCCGGAGATTGACGCCGCTTTGCGTTGACACACACGTTGTTTGATGTGTCGAAGGAGACTGTGCTTCCTTGTAAACATATGTCCGCAGTCGGCACATTCCCACTCGTTGCCTTGCCGCGAGAGTCCTGAGCTGGAACTCACATCACCTGAAAGAGAAATCATTCTTTCATCTCTGTTCAAGCCTCAGTGTAGTGTTACAACCTACCTTGACTCAATAACTCTAAACTTTCCTCGAGAAGAGAGGGCGTTGGTGATGAAGTTGATGCCTGAAATTGAGGAAGATGCTATTAGTCACACGTTTGAGGGAGATGAGAGAGGAAATTTTCAACTTACGATTTCAACGAAATCAAGTTTAAGGTTGATACTTCTACAAGATAGAGACTTCACTCAAATTTGGAATTCACGAGATAGCAGTTCACTTGTACACCTCAAATAATAGTCAAAGAGAGAGATCGTGCGTTCGTCACTTGTATGATTCACAGATTAAATGAAATGACCTGAATGTCACTTTGCTTATATACTTTCATCCTCTTCATTCATTGGATGTTCATTCTGATTGGCTGCTTGTGTATACTTAAGAATTAGAAAAATGTTAAAGTTATCATTATTCAAAGTCAGCATTTCAAAGACAACATGACAAGTCCTCCAACAACACCAAATACTGCATTGGAGTTCTCCTCTCCATATACATCAGCAAAGGTGCTCGTTACACCAAATGCACCAAGAAAGGCGAAGGTGGAGAAGACATACAATCTCGACAATATACGAAAGTTATCATTATTGGAGGTCGATGAAGAGGAGTTGCCCGACCTAACAGGCATACGGTGGAAATATTTACAATATGATGCCGAAGGGGTGATGGAGATGACCAGCAAGTCGCACTTACATCAAATATGGGAGTGGTACACCCCTAACTCCCAACCGCGAACCGTGGCGGAGTGGGCGTACATTGAGAAAGTGAGGGACGCTGCAGAAGAACGTTTAAAGCAGCTCAACTGTTTTTGTGATCTATGTGAAGCCAGACTCTGGGACGATATTGACGATGAAGACCTTTTGAAATACATGCCATAATAAATGTTTATTTCGTATTATCTTTGCTTTCATACTGACTTACTTGAATGGGGTTTTAGTGAATAATTTAACCATGTATACTTTTTCATTTGGAAATAGTAGCACGCTTAGTTTAACTTGTAAATCTTATAACATTTCATATGGGTGATAATGGTAGATGAAATAGTGTCAAATAAATTAAGATAGCTTACACTTCTGATACAGGGATAGCAATCGACTGCGATCCATGTGTAAAGAGCTTGTTAGACTACGGATGGGCTTAAGTGGATGATTTAACCATGTATACTTTTTCATTTGGAAATAGTAGCACGCTTAGTCTAACTTGTAAATCTTAAAACATTTCATATGGACGATGATGGTAGATGAAATAGTGTCAAATAAATTAAGATAGCTTACACTTCTGATACAGGGATAGCAATCGGCTGCGATCCATGTGTAAAGAGCTTGTTAGACTACGGAAGAGAGAAGTGTGTTATGTTGCGTGTGGCGCGTGAGTGTCCTCCCATTTCATTCCATTCATCAATTCGTCTCATTGATAGAGACAGGTAGAACTCATGGTTCTCATAACGTATGCAATGGAAAGTTTTAGGCAGCCTTCGACAGTTGGCTAAATGTCGCCCTTACGCGAATGCATACTACGTTGAGACAGAGGCAATCACTTGCAAACATGACGCAGAGAGGTTTAACAAGATTGACCATTGCCGAATGTCCCTTGCGGTATACATAGCTACGGGTTTCACCGCCGCCCTTTACAGGAACGCCCGTCGAAAGGAAGTATTACACCGAACTGCATTTGCAATGTTCAAGTTGACTGATAGCAGATTCAACTTAATGATAGTATTCGCCAGTCCGAAGACTGCCCAGGGCAAACCGCGAGGAGGTTCTATCATGTCTTGCCCCATGGTGGCCCTTAAGAGAGCCGATGGTTCGTTCTCGGTGTCAATGGTGTCAATTAAGTTGACTATTGGCTTGAATAGTCAATAGGTATGACGGTTAGGTTCTCGTATACCCTATACCGCCTAAGCCGTGCTGGTGCATCTGGCACCTTTCGGATGCGGGTGGTTTTAGGAGTCCACACCTCATCCGTCCAAATGATCTTCTTGATCTTCCCCTTCTTCTCATCCTCTTCATCCCACTCGTCGAGGATGATGAAGTTGGGAATGCCGTTGTCTTCATCAGTGAAGACGGGAATGTTGTCGGCAGATGTCGCTTCCATCGTGCCTTCAAATTGAATGAGAAGCGCTACAATCTTCTAGCTTATATAGGGTTTTCAACAATGAATTGCTCAAAAGCGAATCAGAATGCTTCAGGGATAGCAATCGACTGCATAATGTTCAAGTTGACTGATAGCAGATTCAACTTAATGATAGTATTCGCCAGTCCGAAGACTGCCCAGGGCAAACCGCGAGGAGGTTCTATCATGTCTTGCCCCATGGTGGCCCTTAAGAGAGCCGATGGTTCATTCTCGGGAGTAACGTCATCTTACACCCTACCAATTCTGCTGAGAGAGTCTTTGACTCTCTCTTTGGTAGCACTGTCGACTTCCACACTAACTGGCACATGGCTAAAAAGTGGAATGTAGCGCCATTCCGTTGGATTGACAGCAGTTGCTGTCATCGGATTGCGAATCCGAGCAAGATTATTAAAAACTCTGTCTTGCTCCTCTAGCCTGACAAACTCCTCAAATAAATTTCGCGGCCTTAACTGCGGTCCGCGAGGAGAGCTGACTTGACTGTTCGGCGTCTGCATGATTGAAATGAAATGAAATGAGAGGCAGTGGTTTATATACCCCTCTAACGCGACGCAACGTTCAAGTTGACTGATAGCAGATTCAACTTAATGATAGTATTCGCCAGTCCGAAGACTGCCCAGGGCAAACCGCGTGGAGGTTCTATCATGTCTTGCCCCTAGGTGGCCCTTAAGAGAGCCGATGGTTCGTTCTCGGGAGTAAATTGATGGGGTGGTGAAGGCAGGCAAAGATCTGTAATGAAAATGATATGTATTAGAATAGGATATACTATCTTATTTACTTTTTCACTTACCAAGTTAGTCATCCTTAGGCAGTCTCGCGGGCTTCCTGATTGAAAATTTGTGGAGATGGCCGCGCATTCGTAAGCTGGCATGGAGACACTTCTTGCTCGGATGACCATTGTAACATTCTATGCTTTCGTCGAGACTTTGATTGACGAGTACTTGGCCGGCCAAATGATTATCCCGAATAGGGATGTGAAACTCAAACAAACGATCCTCATTCACACGTTCCCACTCATCCCTCATGCGCTCCAACTTCTCACACGCCTGCCTCTCATCACCCCGCCGAGCCACAGTCCTCTCCAACTCAACATTCCTCGCTCTCAACACACTCATCTCCTTCATCATCTCCTCAAACTTCGCCTCTGCATCTCTCATTCTTCTCTCCGCAGCACTCGCCCTTTTCTCACACTCATCATTCTTCTCTTCCAACTCTCGCGTCTTATTCTTCAAATCAGTCACACAACGCCTCATTCTAATGTTTTCATCCGCCACCTCCTTCGACTTCAGTTCCTTCTTTTTTAACTCATCCAACTCCTTCACAACTTCATCCTTCACTTTCTTCAAACTCTCATACTTATTAACCAACAAATCATGCGCCATCTGCTGCGAAACATGCCTCTTCTCCTCATCCTTCAACCACCTCGCCGACTGCACACGAATCCCACCACTCTTCACTTTTGGGGAAGATGAGCTCTTCGGGGGGTCGGTGATGACGATGTTTGACACCTCCGACGACGAAGAGCTCAACTTCCTCACACGCTTCCTCACACGCTCCCTATCTAAATCCACATCATCCTCATCATCACTCTCAAGCACTCTCTTTCGCCCAATCTCACCCTCCAACGACGCAACCGCTCTCGCCAACTCATCATTCTCCACAGCATTCCCACTAGCATTCTCCACAGCATTCCCACTAGCATTCTCAACAACATTCCCACTAGCATTCTCAACAACATTCTTGGCCTCTTTCTCCAACATTCGCTCCTTCTCAGCATTCATCAACTCCACAAATCTCAAATCGGTCACCAACCCTCCTACACACTCACCATGCCTCCGATAAAACTCGGCCTCCTGCCCAACAACCAACAGCACCCTGCACTTCACACAGGCAACCCTATTCAGGATAACCATGTGGTCGGCCCCTGCCTTCCTTATGTGGTCCCTGAGACCGTCTCGGCGGTTGATTCGACCGCATACGCACATTTTGATGTGAAATTTTTTGTTTTTGTCGTTATTGACCATTTTTGTTGTTACTGAGATTTCTCGTTAACTGTAAGATAATGAAATTAGTATAAGTTTTGAATCATGTAGTACAGTCATATTCCTAAAGCATTACACTTAGTCAGGAATGATAGATGTGAGTGTAGTGAGTGGCACTCGATCCCGTCGACAGCCCGAAGGCCTTGTACCGATCACTAGGGAAGTGAGAGATCTTCCCCGATACCCGCTCTTTACAGCTAAAGACATCATTGTCACTGCCCCGAAGTGGTAACAGGAACGCCGAGTCAAAGGTAGTGATCAGTAGCTGGGATCTAACCCCTCAAAGCTGCCTTAGTTAAATTTCTGATAGCAGATTTGAATGTAGTATACAGCCTAGAACATAATATCATCATTCAACATTCAACTTAGTCAACATTCAACATAATATCAACACTTAGTGAGGAATGATAGATGTCAGTGTAGTGAGTGGCACTCGATCCCGTCGACAGCCCGAAGGCCTTGTACTGATCACTAGGGAAGTGAGAGATCTTCCCCGATACCCGCTATTTACAGCTGAAGACATCATTGTCACTGCCCCGAAGTGGTAACAGGAACGCCGAGTCAAAGGTAGTGATCAGTAGCTGGGATCTAACCCCTCAAAGCTGCCTTAGACTTAGTTAAATTTCAAATCTGATAGCAGATTTGAACTCAGGATACTTGAAAACCTTAGTCTATATGTTAAAACTTTGAAAAAACTGAAAATTAAGAATTTTTAAAAAATTCCGCATTTTACTACTCATACTACTTTTAAAAAATTTTATCAGTAGTAAAGACACTATCAAACTCTATCATACAAACTTTGAAGTAGCAAGATAGCTTGCCTACTTCAAAAGATAGAGTCCTTTGCACCCGATATCGGGAGCTCAGAGCGACGACCGTCGCTTACCTCGTCTTTCGATGAAGTGATCAGACTTACGTTGTCGGGGGTTTATATATGCTCGGAAGAAAACTTAAAATGGCTCTATCTCCGAAAGTATTCATCGTAGCGACATGCGGTTTGTTGCAAACGATTTGTCTCATCATTCTTTACAATATGACACCTGAACCATTCTCATATGATCATGGGAAGTTGGTCCGCCAGCACATGTCCATGTAACATGCCACAAGTGAAAAAATTCCTAAGTGTGAGAGCTCCAGTGTGGTGAAAATTTTGAAAAATTTAAAACTTCCGAATTTCGACCTGGGACCTTTACCAAAACATTTTTCATCAAATTTCACTGACCTCCCCCCCTCCCCCCCCCCTCATTCACAGAAATTTGATGAAAAAAGTTTTGGTGACGGTCCCAGGTCGAAATTCCACACTTTGGAAAATTTTCAAAATTTTACCCATACAAAGTCACTCTGACACTTAGGATTTTTTCAGGTGAGCGAGCTCCGACCTAAAATCTTGTAACCGCTCTAACTTTTGAACGAAGACAGATAGGAACAAGCCGATTCTTTCACTGAATTTGTCTCACTCTTAGCTTTCAAACGAGCTATTGCACGACAAAATCCGTCCAGTAGAAGCCAAGATCGAAGCTAGCTGTCCAGAGAGGGGGGGAGGTCAGTGAAATTTGATGAAAAATGTTTTGGTGACGGTCCCAGGTCGAAATTCCACACTTTGGAAAATTTTCAAAATTTTACCCATACAAAGTCACTCTGACACTTAGGATTTTTTCAGGTGAGCGAGCTCCGACCTAAAATCTTGTAACCGCTCTAACTTTTGAACGAAGACAGATAGGAACAAGCCGATTCTTTCACTGAATTTGTCTCACTCTTAGCTTTCAAACGAGCTATTGCACGACAAAATCCGTCCAGTAGAAGCCAAGATTGAAGCTAGCTGTCCAGAGGGGGGGGGGAAGGTCAGTGAAATTTCAGAATTTGATGAAAAATGTTTTGGTGACGGTCCCAGGTCGAAATTCCACACTTTGGAAAATTTTCAAAATTTTACCCATACAAAGCCACTCTGACACTTAGGATTTTTTCAGGTGAGCGAGCTCCGACCTAAAATCTTGTAACCGCTCTAACTTGTGAACGGCTGGTCCGATTGACTCGCAACAAAAAATGTTGTCGAGCAGTTTTTTCTCCTCTTTCAAACGAGTAGCTGTAAGACAAAATCCGTCCACTAGAACCAAAGTTAGAAGATTGCTGTCGGGGGGGGGGGGAGGTCAGTGAAATTTGATGAAAAATGTTTTGGTGGCGGTCCCAGGTCGAAATTCCACACTTTGGAAAATTTTCAAAATTTTACCCATACAAAGTCACTCTGACACTTAGGATTTTTTCAGGTGAGCGAGCTCCGACCTAAAATCTTGTAACCGCTCTAACTTTTGAACGAAGACAGATAGGAACAAGCCGATTCTTTCACTGAATTTGTCTCACTCTTAGCTTTCAAACGAGCTATCGCACGACAAAATCCGTCCACTGGAAGCAAGCTGTCTAGGGGGGGGACGTCAGCGAAAATTTTTTCTCTCCGATTGACTTGAAACTCACCCTACCGATGCAGAATTTCACGCTGAATCCGAATCTGACCTCCGTTTTCTCATCCGATGCTTCGTTTGGACGCTACACACCAAAACGTCCCAAATTCTAACTCTGTTAAAATTTTGAAGAAAAATTTTTTCTCACCGATTGCCTTGAAACTCACCCTACCGATGCAGAATTTCACGCTGAACACGAATCCGACCTCCGTTTTCTCATCCGACCACTCCTTCCACTCGAAACAACCCATTTTACAACCCAACATTCAGCAGATTGCACCAAAAACATCACACACTATAGCCTCAAGACTAATCCTGGCGGTCGCCCAAGTCCACCACGACACTCTATCGTTCCAGAGGGGGGGGGACTCAGACACGAAGCACCACGGCGGCCGACCACGACACTCTGCCGTGCCAGAGGGGGGGGACTCAGACACGAAGCACAACGGCGGCCGACCACGACACTCTGCCGTGCCAGAGGGGGGGGGGACTCAGCGATGGCGGCCATCTTGCGCGGTCCAGAAGTGGAGTTTTGCTTACTACTGTCCAGATATTCGCATTTGCATTGATATCTGTATAGCCAGTAAGCAAACGGTGTAATGTTGAAATGGAAAATTTTACAATACCTCCATTGAGAGGTTCCAATTTTGGAAAAAACATTCAGTGGCGGTGCCAACTTCACATCACCGCCATTGAGCTTTCGGGTTGATTTTCCACCGACTGTGGTGGGATTTTCGTGAAATAAACGAGTGGCACATGCTGGAACACTCCATCTAGATCGATTCTGATCGTTGGTTTGACTGGCACATTCCATTTTTCATGATGGCGGTGCCAACTTCACATCACCGCCAGCGCATTGAGCTTTCGGGGGCTAATTTCTCCGCAAGTACGGCGTCTTAGGAGAAGAAACTTGCTGGCACAATGTTTTTCATGGTCTTCTATCTGTTGTGCGTGTTTCGTATGTTTTGATTGTGTATTTTGGAAAAAAAATTTTAGTGGCGGTGCTAACTTCACATCACCGCCATGTCGAACTTTCAACCAGCGATTTCTCCTAAACTAGGGGGAATTCTTTCAAAATAGTGAGTGGCACATGCTGGCACACTCCATCTAGATCGATTCTGATCGTTGGTTTGACTGGCACATTCCATTTTCAAGATGGCGGTGCTGAGTGGCGGTGCTAACTTCACACACGTTGCAAGTATGTAGTTGCATATTACATTGTATTTTTCATCTACATACTACTTATTAGTCTTCAAAGAAAATCTATACGAAATAGTAAAATTATTTTCCCTCTGTATGTGCCAACCAAGCAACAGTACAAATTCACAAGTTCTATTGTAAATTTTTCCCTATTTACGTACTTTTTCATCTCAGCTGGTACTATATAGAAGCGTATGTTGAAGTGACAGTAGCGAGGGTATCAGCTCTCAAATTGGGAATAATATGATAAGTATTTATGGCATTTGGCGCTCATATACCCTTTAATTATATGTGACTGGCTCATAGAGACCTGGTAATATACACTATAATGGCGCTGAGAGACTATTTAGATAATAAATGCTTTATTTTTTTAACTTGTTTTGGCGTTTTTTGCGGGCATGTTATCATAGAAATTTTGATATATACGTTAATTATGGATATCAATAAAGGTTATACAAAAAAAATCAAGACTTTTGGCACCTAAAAAAATTTGTGGTATCGTTGGGTGTTGTCCAAAACGGCCTAAATTTGCAGATAAACAGTTGTTAACCCATTTACCATTTTCTTCGAGTAAAAATGAAAATTAAATATAATCTCTATTATATATGATTTTTCATCAACCTTTTAATCTGAGTATTTTTGTGTTCCGTCACATGCAGCCCATAGCACTGTGAATCCTTAAGATACCATCGAAGTTCAGCCTACAATTTAGCATCTAAGGGCCTGTATGAGGAAAACGAGGATAATCAGTAATTGCTGAATTCCCTGTAGTTCTTCACATATTTCGGTCTAAAACTGGGAGCAGTCAATACTACTGAATACTATAACCCAGCCCTGAAAGTTTTGGGGACAAACACTGGCTATTTATTTCTACATTCCAACTCTTCTTCAGCAGTCTGTGGAAGTGGCGCTGAGATCATATAAATATATATATATATATATATATATATATATATATATATATATATATAAATTAAAAAAATCAACGTAGTCTCAAGATAGAATTGTTTATTCACAATTCTTCAAATTGTGAATAAACAATTCTATCTTGAGACTACGTTGATTTTTTAATATATCTTTATTATTAATTCTCATGGCGATTACTTATGATCATATATATATATATATATATATATATATATATATATATATATATATATATATATATATATATATATGGTATGATAAAAGAAAAATAGGAAGAGTAGGAGAATAAAATCAATTTAGAATGTACCAAAACCTTGAAGCCAAAATCATTTATTGAAAATGAAAAAGTACAATCCGGATTTCGGAGAACTCTTATCTCTCCTCCTCAAGTACATAAAGTGAAATATCATAATCAACCCTCATTCAGCTGAGGTTTAAATTTTAAAATAAATTGTCTCTCACGATCTTCTTTGTTAGCGTGGTAAAGTGATTGATAAATTGGGGCCACTTCGAATTTGATATCATTGAGAGTATTGGAAATATATGTGGCTAAATGTCTACTTACTGGTAGAGGAGTGGTAGAATGATATCTAACATGTTGTCGGTGGACCGTTATTCTGCTTTTAAGTTTATCTCCTGTCTGAGCAACATAGATATTATGACAACCTTTACATCGTAGAATATAGATTACATTACTGGAATGGCATGTCATATTTGCAAGTATTTTAAATGTAATATCATTAATAATTAATTCTGACCCTGTGATGAGTAAAGGGCAACATTTACATCTTTTGTCCATGGACTTTTCAATACCTTATATACATTGAAACATTTCTTAGAATTCTAATCAAAGATTTAGGTTGTCTGTAACATGGAATAATTATATAGTATGTATAATATATATATATTATATATATATATATATATATATATATATATATATATTATATATATATATATTCTTTGGGGGTCTCGGCATGTATAGATTATGTATATACACTGTATATATATATATATATACAAGAAAAATATTAATGACTATACTCAGCAACCGGAGAAAAATATATAATGAAATTAAAATTTGTGAAACACGACTTTTACTTATAAGCATAAGCGCTTTCTTTTCTTCAGATGCTTTATAAGTAATGAGATTTAGATAACATGCTATTTACAAAATTTAAAATATACATCATAAAGTTAGTCATTAGAAATAACATGGAAATTTGGAACATATCTTCAAAGTCATAGGATTATGTAAACCATAGATTTCTGTTGAGGGAAAGATAATTAGGTCGAATTGAGTGATGGATGAAAGGATTCTATGAAATATCTTTCTTTGTTTTTTCTCTCTACATCACAATCAGAAAACATCTTATAAAAAGGGAAAATAGAAAAAGATTTTCGTCCACATACATCTAAATGTCCACTTAAACTTATCTGTCTATAATTAGGGTTGTTAATCTGTTGTTTGTGAATTCTTGTTCTTCACCTTATTGTATTTTTAGTCTCGCCAATGTAATATTGGTTGCATCCGTGGCATGTAATTACGTAGATAACAATTTGTGTTGAGCATGACATGTCATGTCTTATTGTAGAAATCTTTCCATTGAAATTATACATAGATCCTTCCCTCAAATAACTACAATCTACGTAATTACATGCCACGGATGCAACCAATATTACATTGGCGAGACTAAAAATACAATAAGGTGAAGAACAAGAATTCACAAACAACAGATTAACAACCCTAATTATAGACAGATAAGTTTAAGTGGACATTTAGATGTATGTGGACGAAAATCTTTTTCTATTTCCCTTTTTATAAGATGTTTTCTGATTGTGATGTAGAGTGATAAAACAAAGAAAGATATTTCATAGAATCCTTTGATCCATCACTCAATTCGACCTAATTATCTTTCCCTCAACAGAAATCTATGGTGTACATAATCCTATGACTTTGAAGATATGTTCCAAATTTCCATGTTATTTCTAATGACTAACTTTATGATGTATATTTCAAATTTTGTAAATAGTATGTTATCTAAATCTCATTACTTATAAAGCATCTGAAGAAAAGAAAGCGCTAATGCTTATAAGTAAAAGTCGTGTTTTCAATTTTAATTTCATGATATATATACAGTGTATATATATATAATAAAATAATGAATGAAAACACTTTAAACTATTAATTCGCACGAGCGCTTTCTGGAATATATTTCCTTCTTCAGGTGCATAACAAATAGTGACATGTTAGAAAAATTTGAATTACAATGTACATGCATGCATAGAAAACTGACAACGAAGAAATATGTATTCAGAAGTATATCATTGAAATTCTGTAATCGTGGAATAAGAATCAATAGATATAAAACAGTAAAATGTAGTTATACAATGTAGATTATGCACAATTGAGAGTAGGATGGAAAATATTTATAAAGTATTTTTCTTTGTTCTTACGTGTATTTATATCATCATCAAAAATCCTATAAAAGGGAAATATATAAAAACGGGATTTACCACAAGATTCAATATGCTCACTTAGATGTATTTGTCTGTATATTGGATGACTTATTTGTTGCTTGTGTACCCTCACTCTAGCAAGGATCGTATTTCCTGTTTCGCCGATATAATATTCACCACAACCACAACCACAACAACTAATTACATAAATTACATTTCTTGTTTCACATGACATGTTACTTTTCACTTTAAAAATCTTTCCCTTAAAATCAAATGAATCACCAGTCATAATATATTCGCAGGTTCCACATCTCAAATTGTCGCACTTTCTTACACAGAACTGTTCATTAGACTCAAATTTAGATTTACAGATTATTGCTTTAATATTTTTAGGTTGACGTTTACTTACAATGAATTGTTTTTGCTCAAAAATACTTTTAGTTTGAGGATCATCAAGAAGTAAAGAATTTATATGATTATCAATAGGAATAATATTTACATTGTTTGGATTATGAGCATGAACAAAAGCAATAGTAATGAATTCATCGGTATTATTCTTATTTTTGTTTTGCTGCTCTAGCAGAAAAGCACGACTCACACATAAAAATCTTTTTATACCATCTTCAATCAAATTAAAAGGATATCTTTGATCCTGAAGAAATATTCTTAATTCATTTAGACGTTTATCGCGTAAAATATCATCATTTTCGATGGTGCAGATTCATCTGGCCAAATTATATGGAATAGCACGCTTGATATGACAGGGATGACAAGATTCGAAACGCAAGTATTGATGACTATCCGTAGATTTATAATACATATCAGTAATAACACGGTTTTCTTTTCGAATGATTAAAATATCCAAAAATGCAATTTCGCAATCACTAACTTCCATTGTAAATGAAATATTTGGATCCAAATTATTCAAAAAGTCTTTGAATGTGTCCAACCGATCAAGATCATAATCCCAAATTACGAAGCAGTCATCAAGATATCTTCGCCATTTCTTGATTATGGAATTTGCAATTTCTTCACCCCACGTAAATACCATGGTTTCTTTCAATTTGACCTCTAAATATCCTAGGGTCAATGTTGCGTAGCTGGGAGCCACCTTTGTCCCCATAGCAGTACCTTTTATCTGTTTATAATTATTGTTCGCGAATGAAAATGTATTACAAGTTAAGACCAGTTTCAAACTTTCGATTATGAAATCTTGATTAATACGTCTATCAATTAATGTTGGATAGCGTTGCAGCCAATATTGAATGGCTTGTAACCCAAGATTATGAGGAATGTTAGTATAGAGGCTCATGACATCAAATGTAACAAATTTGGATTCTGAAGGAATGCTTTCAGGAAGATAATTAAGGAAATCAAAATCATCTTTCACATAACTTTCCACCATTTTACAAAAAGGCTTGAGAATGATATCCAAAAAATGGCTCAATCTTTGAGTAGGACATTTTGGACCTCCGACAATAGGTCTGAATTTCAAGTCATCTGGATTATTGCAGATCACATAGGATGAATTTTGTTTGCTAACAGCTGCTTTTATAATAGCAGACTTGTGAATTTTTGGTAATCCGTAGAAATTGCTAGTTTTGTATTCAAAATTTACCAAATAATCCTTTTCCTTTTTCCTTTTTAGTCAATTTTATAGCTAGTGGACTTGAGATCAATTTTGTAATGGATTTCATGATTTTAGAGTCCTCATTTTCTGAAATATGTTCATAGAATGAACTATCATTAAGCATGTCAAGAATGCACATTTCGCAAAAGGTTTTATCCAAAATTGTCACAACTCCGCCTTTATCAGCTTCTTTAATGATAATAGTTTTATCAGCTGCTAAAGTAAGCAAAGCGTTTTGTTCATCATTGTTTAAATTCGACTTGCTATTTTTCGGTATGTCTGATAAATCGAAACTTTCAAGAGCATCGCGTATGTTGTTCAAGAACTTATTCTGTCCTTTGTTAATACTGAACGTAGATTTATTTCTTACCATACTAGAATGGTCCAATTCATTCTGATTTTCTACATTGTGAAAATATTCAGTAAGCTTTAACTTACGTGTATAACTCTTTATATCAATTTTGAGTTCATCATTGTTACTTTTTGGAGTAGGACAATATTTCATTCCTTTACATAAAACATTAATCTCTGCATTACTTAATGTTCTTGAGGATAGGTTTAATACTTTCAAATCTTTTTGACTTACTTTATCATCTGTGTCGATAGATAATTCAATTTCATCTTTTTCTTTACTTCCATTAATGTTGTCTTTTCTATATTTGAATTCAATATTTTCATTCAAAAGAATGTTTGATATGGTATCTTGTGGCCTTGAGTTTGTTTTCCTCCTCCTAAAAAATAATTCTGCCTCCATTGTATACCTTTTCTATCGTTAGAATGACAATTACCATTTTGATGAACCATTTCGTTAGGATAACGCTTTTTATAATGATAGTTTCTTCCAAAATTATGATTCACATCATTATTGTATTCCGTTGGTTGAAAAGTTTTAGGAGTAAAATAACTCGAATCATTTGATCGACCATGTTGGTTAAATCTGCGTCTCGAAGAAGTATTGTATACTCGCATATCATATTTCAAATGTTTGGGATTTGAATAATATTGAGATATAGGTGCATATATATATATGGTCACAAAGTTATTATCACAATAGGGTTTAATAACTGAATCAATATAGCGGCTAATTTCATGAGTAACCGATCCTACCATTGATATGATTGGTCTCAGGGGAGGATTAAGTTCATCTTTATGAATTTTTAATTTTTATGAATTACAATTGCTTGAAAATGGACCAAGTAAGGTCTGAAACGTCGCCTAATAAATTAAAATTCTTTGCGATAAAATGGTATTCATTTATCGTCATTACAAAGTTATCAAAAGAAGAAAAAGATCAATTCAGAAAAACAGAAAAAGTATACCACAAATCAATTAAGATTCAACATGATATAATATTCAATGAAACATGTAAAAAGAACAACATACTGCCAAGTTATACGAAATTAAAGCTACACAAAAAAGAACCACAAAATAAAAAGATAACAGAGAAATTCAGAAGTAAATTTTACAGCAATGCAAAAAGATCTGGCTTAAAACATGTGCAGATTACGAGCAATGATCAGTTTAGATTTTGTTTTTCTAAGTTTGATGTTTTTCATGCTAAGAATTGCTAATTCAGTCTCTGATACTATACAGCTGAAACACTTGAAAAAGCTAAAGAATTTATACGGTGCAGAAGTGTTGCTACCGTCGGAAGAAGATCGAGTCCTCCATCTTTCCCGGTATATTTTGAGTTCTGATGAATATTCCTTACTATAAAAAGGTATGGAGTTTAATTTGAAACCATCGTACAATGAATTACAGAAGAAAGAGGAAGTAGAAAAACTCTATTCGTCGCTAAAAAGAGCAGACTTTGAAAATGAGATAAAAATTACAAATTTTCGCTTATACGAAGACAAAAGATAGGAGCAATAATCCACTTACAAAACCTGAAAAAATCAGCTCTGAAGAATCTCAAAAGGAATACAGATCTTGTGATCAAGAAAGCAGATATAGGTGGAAAAAATGTCATAATGGACCGTTCGTATTATGATGAAAAGATTGGTAAAATAATTGAAGACGAGACGAAATTTTCTACACTGCGCAAAGATCCAACTGAGTCCTTAAAGAAGGAACTTAATGGAATAATTGATAACAAAAAGAACAATTTGAAAGTTCCAAAAATGGTTGGCTACTATAAACCAGGGTTCTTGTGTGGATTGCCGAAAATTCATAAAGATGAACTTAATCCTCCCCTGAGACCAATCATATCAATGGTAGGATCGGTTACTCATGAAATTAGCCGCTATATTGATTCATATATATAATATATATACATAAGAAGGGAGAAGAAGCAAACGTAGTCTCATATCGTTGTATTACCTTATCCTCATGTTTAGAAAACTTTTCACAAAGATTTTAAATAATAGAATAAATGCATGGCTGGATAATAATCAAATCATTCACCCATGTCAAGCGGGGTTTAAGAAAAGGTAATTCAATATTGAATAATTTTTTTATAGACTGAAAGAATCCATCCAAATTTACAAGAATAGAAAAATGCAGCTAAGTACATGCTTTGTAGGTTTGTCCAAGGCATTCGATTCGGTACCGAAGCCATTGCTGATCAACAAACTCAATTATGTTTTACCTGACAGTAAAATTCTAGCCACGATAACAAATTTACTGAAAGTAAAGCAATTTCAAGTAGGCTATCGTATAAAGGAAAAGAGACAGACCCATTTCAATTACAGAGTGGAATACCACAGGGATATAGCCTGTCTCTTTCCAACCCTCTTTTGTGTATATTTATAAGTGACTAACGATTTAACAAACCCTATTGAGATAGGTAATATTCAAATTTATATGTCTTACATATGCAGACGATATTCTTCTGTTAAGTGAAAGTGAAACAAGGTTGATAAATCAATTAAAAATAGTTGGAAGCTTTTGTAAAGCAAATGGATTGACCGTGAATTTCGATAAAACAAAAGTAATGATGTTTGCATGATAGTTGCATGACAATGATAGTATCGGAATTAATATAGATAATGTGAATTGCAATGTAAGTATAGTTAATCAATTTTAAGACCTTGGAATGTGGATCTGAAATTCTGCAGAAAAGGTCAACCTATCAAATTTTTTGGAAAAATCGGAATACTGTAGATTAAAAAATGATGGAAAATTGCACGCGATTTTGAATACTTTCGTATGCAGTGGATCGATAGTGCCAGACATAGCAATACTAAACGAAATTATTTGGAATAATCAAGATTTGAATTCGATCTGAAACCCTATTTAGATTTGGACGTACCAATGGAAATAAATGCCGTGATAAAATATGAAGTTAATAATCATGACCTCATGATAAAAACTAGCATCTACAAAAATAGGAAAACATATGATGAACGCTTGTATGTGCGAAACCTGCAGTAATCAAACAACCGACAAAGAATTTTCCGATAGGGCAGCTTGTATTATTTCGCGATGTCAGATGGGAAAACATCCTGCTTCGCCAGCTTCCACATTTCTGTGAAAAAATCAATGGTAGCTAGAAACGACATCACTACATAATAACAGGGGCGTCGGAACCGGGGTAGCAGGTATAACAGCTGCTACCCCTAAATTTGAGTAGGGGTAGCAAAGTATGTCATTTGCTACCCCTGAAATACCGATGCACAAGACATCGGAAAAATTCCTGTAAGCATGTAGATGAGGATTCAGGAATGCATGCTTGTCATCTATCTCGAAACTTCGTCAATTCATCAATCAAATGCAACATTGGCAGGACTTCCAGCCTCTGATGTGAAGAGCATTGTTGAGATATTGATTACAGAGCTTGAAGGGATGAGGAGTGACGACAAGTTCAATGAAATTGAAGAAAGTGCTATGATGACGATGAAGACCAACAAAGATTCAAGCATCAACGCAGCTACATCAGAGACTACACGATCATCAAAACTACCTTCGAGATACACATACACTGTCGAAGCCTTACGGACATCGAAGAACTGACTCATCGGATAAGAATCTGAAAGTATCTTATTTCGAAGCCATATATCTGGTAACAGCAGAACTGAAAAGACGATTCCATCAGCCAGATTTTGAAACATTAACTAATTTCGAAAGTGTTCTTCTTAGAAGAGACAAAAGTGTCAATGAGTTGAAATCAAGTTTGCCTGTTCACCACACTGACTTCAATCTAGTCTTTAGCTGCACAGCTACGAATGCTGTCGTCTTTCTTGACGACGGAAAATGTAGATAATCCAACACAAGCTTCAGCATTGCTGAAGCATTTAGCCAAACAGCCGAAAGCCGCTAGGATTTTGGTTTCGGAGGTAATTAAACTCATTCAGATAATCATCACCATACCAGCGCCAGCCTCATCTGCTGAAAGGACATTCAGTGCCTTGCGCCGCCTAAAGTCTGAGTACCGATGTACTATAACTCAATCACGCCTAACTCACTTGATTCTTCTTCATGTATTTAAACATCAGACCATGGAATTGAGCATTTCCTCTATTATGAGAGAATTTGCACCCGTACTCCCGAGAGGAAAGCTCGATTTGGCAACGGTGTGTGGTGAGATGTAATGAACTAAAGATGTACATGTATAATCTTCATTTACATGATGCTAGATTTTAGAATCAAAAATTACATGTCGGCCCGAATTGTATCGATGTGTCGACCTGGTTTTGCATTGACCAGCAGAAAGTGAAGTAGCAGTTCCCATAAATTGTACCTACATGTCACGTCAAAACCGAACCATCGGATATTTGTAAGTAGTCAAGCAGCTACGCACTTCAGAGTCCGGTATGGAAAAGGACTAAAGTGAATCAATGTCCGTGGTCTTAAAATCAATTCATCGCAAAATGGAAGCCTATATGCCTTACACTAGGATTGTCCAGATGTAGGCCTAATTTGGTTGGTTTCAATTCTTCCTAAATTGTAGCTCTTTCGCAGTTCTTTCACGTTTGACGATATTATCAATTCATATCGCTACATTAACCTATATCAAGCTCCGAAAAAGTCATAGACTTCTGAATATATAATGTATATACCGGTATCTAGGAGTCTATGGAAAAAGTATTAACAAAAATTATAAAAGAGTGAACAGAAGGTTAATGGAAAATGGCATGATACATCAATCGCAAACAGGATTCAAAAAAGAAATTCTGTGTTAGATAACGTCATGATATTGAAGGAAATCTATAAGAATAGGAAGGCTTTTGATTCTACACCAATAAATATATTAACCTTTACCGTAGATTAAGAAACAATCTACCAAATGATAAACTATTCAAGACCAATAAGCTTAGTCGAATTGATAATTGATCATTATTAAATGTAATTTTTTCTATTAATAATCGTGATAACGCTATTGATATAATGGAAATCTTGAAATTTCGCAAATTTTGTCGCGATTTCGCATTCGTGAAATATAATTGACCTAGAGGATAACTCCATTTAATAGTGAAATGTCTCATTTTGTTCATAACCATATGCGATACGCATTATTCTGCATCTTCTGTCCTGTCAAAGTTGACGTGTGCGTTCAGATCCATCAAATGTCTTCATCTCGTGTTAGACATTTTTTGCTTATTACGTTATTGTACCACCCAGGAAACGTACATACATGTACTGGCTCAAGATTATCATCTTAGTGAAGAGTAAAAGTGTATAATGAAGATACAACAGCAGGAAACTCTGTCCTAAGTAATGTTCAAAGAAAACTTCCCTATCTTTGCATGCAAAACTTTTGGAAGCAGCCAATTTCTCCCCATAGCGAGGACATCGATTATTTCTATGTGCATTAGAACGCGGCTACTCAAACTCTGGGTATTACTCAAAGTGTGGAAAACTTGGATATTCCTTGAGTAACGGAGGATTTCTTAAATAGGCTAAGTAGGATTTGATTCATTTTTTGCTGTCGGGTTACATGCAGCTCTATAAAATCGGCCTGACTTGTTTCCTTGCTGATTGAAAGAAGAATTCAAAGACAGGAAATAATTAGTTTATTTTCAATAACGTCTGACTTGCTTCTGCCCAATTTGGTATTATTATATTTTTACTATGTTTAGACCTGATATATTTAGTCTATTGATAGAGATTGGATCTCGAGCCCGCGCGTCTGTCTCGCTCCGTCATGCGGCTCGTATTACCCAAAACATGCTCACGAATAACCCACATAGGCTATATGATTGTCAAAAAGGAATTCAACTTTCCCACTGAAAGACCTCAGTTCGACTAATATGGTGAATTCATTTAGTTAGTCCAACGGCACATTTTTAGCTGTAGATATATTAGGCCTATTCTGTAGGTTTGACTTTCTTGATTGCATTTCATCTAAAATTTCTTCTTGCATTGAATGAGATTGCTATTTATGTTGAAAAATTGTTTTATTGATCATAGCATGATTAGTAAGTAAATTGTCAATAGTGTCGAGTAATTGATAGTCCCTAAAGATCGAGTAGGGCCTAATCTGCATAGACAGTTTGAGAAGCGCTGCATTTGAAGATGGGAGCTGCCATCACATCGACAGTTTTCTATAATTCATTTGAAAAAATGTAAAGGGATTTTAGCTTTAATTTAGGATAGTATGAGCATGACTGAAGTGATGCATTCAATTTGTTGTAAGAACAGTTCTGCTTAAAGCAGGGATGCTGAGTCCTATCATTTTGATAGGACTCCGACTACGGGGCTGATAGGACTCCGACTCCGGGTGGCAAGTATATATAACCTAGTTTTTTGAAAAATTAACTGGTGACCTATAATTGATCATTATGGGCTTACCTGAACCTATCTTTAGTGATCATTGCTGTATCAATTATCAATCATTTTCGATGAAAGTTTATCAAATGTCGCTTTAAGTTGGATGCATGCGACTCGGCTCCTCCCATTTTGTTGATGTTTGCTTCACACGGTTTTTCTCCAGTCTCCACAAGGCAGGAGAATCCCATCCTGCTCCAAAAATATATGAGCACAATTTCGATTTTAATATGCGCTTTGGAGGAGCCATCACATAAGATTGACATCAAGACAGTGACAACTGCATGCAAATTTGTTTGTATTATATTTCGGGTCTATAGTTATAGGCCGGAGTCCTATCATTTGATAGGACTCCGACTCCAGCAAAGATGATAGGACTCCGGGACTCCGCATCCATGGCTACAGAAAGCTAGCGCCATGGTGTCGATACCGGTTCTAATTGAATTTTGCTATGCCTATTGGCATAACAGGAGGTTCGAAGAAAGCGGCGGAATTGTTTGCGGTGTAGGTACGATATATAGGCAAATTTTAACCGACTGCAGTATTGTGTACTATGTAGTAGGGCTTACATGAAGTGTAGCACACTAAGGCAAGATCACATGCAATATAAGGTGGCCATAAAGTCACGTAGAATGAAGACAACAACATGGAGTTGTGCATTATCATTTTCACCAATTTTCATTTTCTATTTATCATGCATTGTTTGTGGTGTTATAGAAGAATCTGGAAAATTAAATGTCACTATAGCGAAAGAGTAAAGGAATTAATGAAAGCCGAGGAGGTTTGGCTGTCATATTTTGAGAGGCAGTGGTGACAAATTGATGGGATTTACGCTTGAGAGTGTGAGTATTGAAAAAAGAGACAGGGGAAGACAGAAGAGAACCTGATGTGATATGACGTAAAAGCTTGGAGTAACGTTAGTATCATTGGACTTAAAAAATCAGAGGATGGAGGAAAATGGTGCACAACCTTCTCATCGTGAATGAATGAATTCATTATGGCAAATGTCTGTTGCCTCATAACCGCTTACATTTTTTCATACTAACTGCTCTTTTGAAATGTTAGCACTTTGTTCTTCTGAAGCTATTTCAAACCAATTAACTCGTTTCTAGAATGCAATGACCATGAATGGCGTTCACAGCATAAAAATAATGTGGTCTATGAAAGACTCAAACGGCCTTTGGTGATGCAAAAATGGACTCACCGACTTCCATAGTTGAAAGTGGGTAGTGGGTCATGGGTCAGGTGGGTCAAGTGGGTCACAAAATCGCGTGGGTCACGTGGGTCATGTTTTTTCCAAAAAGTTGGTGGGTCAGGAGGGTCGTGGGTCACATATGCCGTGGGTCAGGTGGGTCGTGGGTCAGACTTCGTCGACCCACTTCCAACCAGTTTGACCCACGATAGATTTCACAATCTCAAATACAGTAAACTTCACTTAATCGTATTCTAATCATTCATGAAAAATGATTGAGTCAGTGTCACTGAAAGGGGTGATGGATGCACACAGTCAAAATATGCAACACTATTGACTTTCACGTGCCTCATACAGTTTCGAAAGAGGGCAGAATTCACACAAATAAAAGGCTCGAAAACAATTGCTGCTATCTATTGAGATATGTTCGTTGGTGGAGAGAAGTTGTTTGAGTACAATTGTGTCTGCTTGATTCTCGGTCGCTATGTCTGACGATACCCTATGATGTGTGACCTTGATTTTAGAGATACAGCTACTGAAAAAGTCAGGTATTCAGAGGTTTTATTCATCTTGAAAATTTTCTTGCAATGCCAACTGACCTTCGTTTTGTTTGCTTCCTTTGATTTTGTTGGTCTTTCGTAGAAAATATCCTCTGGTAGAGATTAAAATGGTAAATCTCCGGTAAAGATTGATCGGAGCCTAAATATTTTCGAAATATGTAATTGATCAAAATATCTTTCATAATATACATGCTTCACATCTAAAGCATTTAGCCGTTCAATCTACTTTCTCATCATACATGTTCAATGCATCCCATTGCTCATTCGATACATGATAATCTGAAATACGATAATTCATACGACGATCATTGATATAGACTTATCCCTTTCACACAGACTTATTACGGCAGAGCTCTGTGAGGAGATATTTTTTTTGACACTTCGTATCAATAAAAAGTTTCGTTTTGATATTTGATTTGGTATTAATTAAAATAGGAATATTTACATGATGTCACGAGCGATTGTTATCACAACGTACTCGTACATGTAGCGCCACTCAAATATATCAGTTCATCTATTTGTACATTGTAAGCAAATTTATGAATTATAACCTTGTCCTTATGCAATTTTCTATTCACGCGTTACGCATGCTTACTCCATTTGCTTTTCAATGAATGTCATTCTTACATCAAATATACAACTTTCTAATTAATAGTTAGCGGAAGTAAATGAAATTTGAATCGATTGCCATCGGAAGCAACAAAATATAGTTTGACGAATTTTGTGGGATAATTTTCACACATGTAGTATCTACGTGTAACATAATAAATGCACGAATAAATGATTTAGGCCTACTACAATCTTATTTTTCAACTTCATTTGATTAAGAAATGCAACATTTGAAATTTAGTCTGTAGGGCCCTCAACTTAACTAATCATCTCTCTAAGAGTTAAATGGGTAGCACTAAAAAGGATAGTCAAGAATTATAACAAGAAACAGAGTCGTTTAAATTTTATTAGAACTTTAGGCATTTGTGGTACATGAACTTTGATTATAAGATAATTTTGATGAGGTTGCATGTCTATTTGTCATGTGACAAGAGATCTGATACACTTGAATCTTCATAACAAATCTTAACACTAATTTTGATACTACGAGGTCTATCTGAAGATAGACCTAGAATCTTGAATGAAAATGAAACTAAAGATGATGCCAGAAACGGAAATTGCACTCACATCATTCACCCTTGCAGCATGTGGGTTAGGTGGGTCAAAGATGTGGTGGGTCGGGTGGGTCATGGGTCAGGTTTCGTTGACCCACTTCCAACTCTGCCGACTTCATAGAGTCGGTAAGATCCATAGTCAAGTTGTCAAATGCTTTCATCAAGTGAATTGCACACCATTTCTCCATCGCAATTAAGCTGGAGAGAGGCATACTCCGTGAAGTGAAAAAGTTGTTTTGAGTATAACATTTTGCTGTGGATGAGTGCCTAATTGTTGTCCAAGTGCTGCCAGCACTGCATTTCAGAAAGTGGAAGATTCTTTCACAACTGAAAGTTCGCCACTCGTTGGGAGTATGCGGCACTGCCTTGGTCGCGACTCATTATCATATACATTACGCTGAGCGACGTGTGTGAAGTTAGCAGAATAACCCAGCGGAACCACTTTTTATTATACTTAATTCTATTCGAAACAGCTGCTTTGTTGTCAATTTCAGTCTCCTGATTACGAATCTGAGCTCAGATTTTACAAATTCACAGTCATTTTTGTGAAAATCAAGTTTAAAGATAAAAGTGGTTCCGCTGTGAAGTTAGCGGAACTTTCCAGCGGAACCCATTGCTGAATCTCGCTGATTGACGTAGTAAATCAATTCCTTTTGGTCACTACCTGATCAATTTTGTTGTGCTGATCAAGAATATGTGCCTCATCTTTCAAAACAATGTAGATTTCACCCGGAAATCTGAATTTCACTTTTTTTGCAAGCTGATTGTGAAGTTAGCGGAACCATTTTTTAACACAAAGAATTTCTCAGCAAAATCCATCCTCTCCTACAAATTTGAAGCTCCTAATCACAAATCTGTAATGAGATTTGCAAAACTCGCCCGCATTGCAAAGATATTCCTCTATCTGAGTCCGCTGTGAAGTTCGCGGAACCACTTACTGGTATTAAAATTTAAAATTCTAATTTTCGAAGAGAATCACTGCAATAGACATACCAAGAGAATGGAATTGCTTCACTGATCACGGTTTGCCGTCCGATTTCACGGGAGGATAAGTACTTGCCGAGAAAAATTGATTTTACGGTTTCATGGACTTTTCTGCAAGCTGATTGTGAAGCTAGCGGAACCATTTTTCAATACAAAGAATTTCTCAGCAAAATCCATCCTCTCCTACTATTTTGAAGCTCCTAATCACAAATCCGCAATCAGATTCACAGAGCATCCCTCCGCCGGCATTTAAGTTCGTGTCTTTTGATTGCTATAAATTGCTATAATTGGACCCAGATAGAGGAATATCTTTGCAATGCGGGCGAGTTTTGCAAATCTCATTACAGATTTGTGATTAGGAGCTTCAAATTTGTAGGAGAGGATGGATTTTGCTGAGAAATTCTTTGTGTTAAAAAATGGTTCCGCTAACTTCACAATCAGCTTGCAGAAAAAGTGAAATTCAGATTTCCGGGTGAAATCTACATTGCTTTGAAAGATCAGGCACATATTCTTGATCAGCACAACAAAATTGATCAGGTAGTGACCAAAAGGAATTGATTTACTACGTCAATCAGCGAGACTCAGCAATGGGTTCCGCTGGAAAGTTCCGCTAACTTCACAGCGGAACCACTTTTATCTTTAAACTTGAATTTCTCAAAAACGACTGTGAATTTTTGAAATCTGATCTCAGATTCGTAATCAGGAGACTGAAATTGACAACAAAGCAGCTGTTTCGAATAGAATTAAGCTATAATAAAAAGTGGTTCCGCTGGGTTATTCTTCTAACTTCACACACGTCGCTCAGCAGACTTGTCGGGACCACAGAATTAGACAACTTGCTCTTTCAGAATCTTCCTTCCTGAGATGATTCGTAGGTCTATATCGCATTATTGGAAATGGCTCACTCTCTCAAACAATAGGCTAAGCTGTCATCCGGCTTTGGATTCCAGCCAGTGCGTACGTGTTGTAATATCATTTCGGTCACACATCGCTGTCTAGTTACATTGAGTGAGGAATGCTGAGAAGAGGGTGGTGATATCATCGGGTGAACCAATTTTCGTGTGCCTGTTTTCTTCTTTAATAATGATCGGAAGGACCAACATTATGGAGAAAACTTGTGCGCTATGATCTGAATTCTTCGAATCTGAAGGAGTCGTGACAAGCAAAGCACTTGGATGGACTTTGCAGCAATCCGCAAGCGAAGCATGACTTTTTCCTATCTCCGTAAGGTATTATATAGAGATCCTTTTCACCCACTTACTATAAGTTCTAGCATGTGCCATCGTTTTGAATTAGTCTGCAGTTCTAGTAAACTGAAAGATTTAAACAATCTACATGTAATTCTGAGATCGATTGAACATTCATCCGTGCCTCATTTAGCGATTCAAAAACTCAAAGAGAATGATAATTAGCACTCGGAATTCGAGAGCATTTTACTGAGCAGTGAGCAAAAATGTGCACATATGATACAGATTTCCTCGACTCTTGTCTTGTAAACTGGTGAAGCTGAGCACTTCTTTCTGAATGGTGTACTAAATTTAGTTTGGAGTCATGCAACTGCTTCTTCATCACGCATCACAACCTTCGTGAAATGGTGGTTAAATTTTTGTTGGATAATTAGAAAGTTATGCTACATTAAAATTTAGTCACATTTTTATGCCGCACCCTGTAGACCTGTGTATGCCATTTCGACTTGCTTCTAGCTATGATCAGGCCTAATAAAGAAATAGCACCGGCACGGCTTAACCGACAAACGAAGCTATTTTAATGACATGCGTATATTCCTCAGTGATTTTCATGGTCTTTTTGAAATTATACAATCATCGCGGTCGACTGTCATATCTACGGCCACTGAATAGTTTTGATTGATGATAGTAGCCATCGAGTTTAGTCAATAATGAAATCAAAATTGCGGAACTCGAATAAACCTTTATTAGATGTTTCGCACTAAATTTTCGGCCGAAGCCTTCACAGGTGCATAAATTCTGAATAAACGGCTGGCATGTCATAAGATCGTAGAACATTAGTCATACAGAGAGTGTCACGGTGTGGAATAGATATTGATACTGGCATTGTCACTGTCTGAAATACACATGAAGACACTGGCATTGTCACAGTGTGAAAGATAAAACAGAATGCTAAAATGCTGACAGGCAAGAACTGAATAAAACATTGTACAACGATGACAATATTTGAGTGTGGAGAATTCCCCAGTATTTAAGCACATGCTTGATGTTCGCCAAATGCGCTTTTCTCTCTCATCATCCTCCACACCATATTGTTGAACGCAATTTGCGCCATCCAAATGTTAGGCGCTCAGTAGAGGCTTTACACATACGTCGACTACAAGGCAATTTGATGAATGGGTGCCGTGGGCGTGAGTTAGACATAGGCCTACGTAATTGATATGTTGACCTCCTGTTCTTTTTGCTCCTTTTTTTGTTTGTTCATGTGTTTTATCTCCCTTTTATATTGTTGCTGTTTAGTATTATTTTTTATCCAAAATTTTTTTTTTCATTTTTATCTTATATATTTTTTGTCTATCTATTTATTTATGTGTATGTTTTTCATATTTGATTAAGTTTATTTAATATGGTTTTGTAAATATTGTCATCGTTGTACAATGTTTTATTCAGTTCTTGCCTGTCAGCATTTTAGCATTCTGTTTTATCTTTCACACTGTGACAATGCCAGTGTCTTCATGTGTATTTCAGAGTGACAATGCCAGTATCAATATCTATTCCACATCGTGACACTCTCTGTATGACTAATGTTCTACGATCTTTTGACATGCTAGCCGTTTATTCAGAATTTATGCTTCTGATGAAGGCTTCGGCTGAAAATTTGTGCGAAACATCTAATAAAGGTTTATTTGAGTTCCGCAATTTTGATTTCACAGAATAGTTTTCATCCTAGAAAGCGTCTTTTCATGTCAAGTAATGATTAGAATAAGCAAATATATCGCGGACGGCATTCAATAGCAACCTTTCAAGATAAAACTTTGCCATAATTGAAAGCAGCTAGATACTGTGCATTAGCTGATCGTAGAGAGAAAACGCAGCGTACTGTGAGAAACATTTAATCAGCGAAGCGGCAATTCATATGGCAAGGAGACAATATTTACAATATTCATGATAGAAGCGGTAGAAAGTGAATGACTGATAGAAACGTAGAAACATAGAAAGTAATTTTGAAATCAACGAGCGTAAAAACAAACGGAAGTTAATGACAAAAAGTCGAATGAGAAGTCAGAAACAATTGATTGTAGAAACAGACAATTAAATACGAGAGTTCGTTTAAATGCAGAATCGATCGGAAGAAAACAAAGTTTTATACAAAAACAAGCTGTCAATTGCACTAAATTTCATCATGATCGTACGCAGATCTTCTCAGTCAGTTCCTTCTGAAAGGATAAAAGATAGAGTATATCAATGGTAAGTTATGAAATAATGATCAAAATGGAAGCGTTCATTAAATAATCAAGTAAAATTTAATTCTTGTAAATGTTTGAAGTTGAGAATCATCACAATACATCAATTATATGCATCGAAACCGGATTCAGCTCAGGCAAGTACCTTCTGTGGTCTTGTTTACAAAGGACAAAATCAAACAGCTTCTGACGCCACGCTGTGTTTATAACGGTATATCGTATATTTTCTAATAGAACCCGGGGTTCTATTAAATCATATTGCTCTTACCCGGGTTTTATTGGAGGCCGGGTTCTATTTAATTACATTAAAAATGTATCGGTAAAAACACGATATCAATCATAGCATTCGGTGAACCTACTTAAAAATACCGGCCTATTATATGACGGATCTCGCTACTACTAGTACAGTATACATCTATTCATATCTTTCTTGCATGCACCTGATATCTTGAGCAGCCTATGTATTCTTGTAGCATGCTTATTCTAACAGCATTATTCAACACTAAAGTTCATATCTTTTGTCTAATCTTGTCCAATTTCTATTTCTGATGTCCGTATTATACGTAAGTCATAGAAACCCACTCGCTACAAGGAATTTCGAAAAAAGGAACCCCACGTGTGATATTCGCATGCGCACACGAGTATACCGGTACGCACCGGTACATTATTAAAGATGAAAACTACACGAAGAATTCACTGTGTCACTATTAGTCTACTAAATATGAAATCGACATGTCTTGTATATTAATGGCTACCAGGAATACGGTAGGTACACGAACAATTGTACAGCGGTAGCGGATGTCCGTCTATGGTCTATATGGTCCACAAAATGCTTCTGTGTCTGACCCGGGTTCTATTAAATCATGACTCATAAACTCGGGTTGTATCATAGGCTATACGATATGATAAAATCAGTTTTGAAACGATCCTTCAGTTTGTCAAGCTATGTATTTGACCTATTGTTTAGCGTATAACGTTTTAATTCAACAGGCTCAATTGTGCTATGCACGAAAGTAGTTGCTGATAATATTTCCAATTACTACTGGCTTTCTCAGGAATCAAATGAACTTTTTTGTAATACCCAATACTTCGATATTCTTCGTCGAGGGTAACAAAATGAATGCACGGACAGATACCAGATGTCAGTTTATGAAGTGGAGATCAATTATTTACTGGGGAACGTTCATTCTTGTCAATGAGGAGAGCCTCCAAGGATTTTCGTCTCGATGTATTGCATTCGAATTGTAAAATGATCCAAGAAATACTGTCTTCCACGAATGAGAGATGTTCTTCTGTAATATGTTGATCCATAGCTGCTTCTGATGATTTGAGATGTTCTTTGATTCTTGATATTATTGTCCTTGTAGCTTGACCAATGTATTTCTTATAACAAATTTTACAAGTGATCTCGTAAATCTGATTCTTACTCTAACACCGTTATTTTAATTCGGAGATCTGTCAAGACCAACAATTGTCGTTGCACTTTGGCCGCTCTCTTGGAGGCCTCCATCGATGTCTTAGCGGCTTTGCAGATTGATAAATTGTTCTTATCTGCTTCTCTGGATCACAGCTTCGTGAGAGTTGAGATATTATATGACGTCTAATTCGCTCTCATGGTATGGCGTCTAATAGTCTCATGGTCGCAAGTGGGTCATTAATTTCTTCTGAAATGGATGGCTCTCGATCAAAGTGTTTTGATGTCCAGTTGTTCGGGCATCCACTGACTATAAATCGTTGTTTTAGCAAATTTTTGGCTTGTGTCACTTGGAGGAGTCTGAGTTTCTTACACCTCTCCAATTTTCACCAACCAATAGGCTCCTCTTTCGATTCCCTGGGATATGAGCACTGAAGGGTAAATACCCGTTGCTGTGAATTCGCTTGACATACAAGGAACTCTTTGAATTCTTCACATCAGTGTCGACTGTCGAGGAAAGGAAGAGTTCCATCGTCTGATTCTACAATTGTAAAGGATATCCTTGGATGTACATAATTGGCCAAATTCAACACCGACATTAGGTTTGTAAATGACGAAAATATCGTGCACGCAGCGAACCCAGAATATGATATTGACATTTTGGTTAATATTCTATTCCCCGTGTGCCATGAAGATGGAGGATAGAGCTGGAGCAACATTATTCCCCATGGAAATTCCCATAACTTGATACAGGAGCTTTGAATCCAGAATATAAATGTCTACTGTCGTTGATGACTGAAGGTGATCTTCTAAGTCATTGGCAGACAGTTGTGGTGCGATTGACTCAACTTTAAGCTGCTCGAGGAAATATCTCACGCATGTTAGTAGGTCCCGTTGACTTTCGGATGAAATAGGAATACTGCCATATAAATGATAAACATCAAGGGAAACGAATTTGAAGTCCTTACCAATGAGAAGTTAGAGCTCTTTTGCCTGTCCATGAAGTCTTTGGTCGATTTTAAATGTGACGGCACGTAGTTTTCCACCAGAGGTTGCAATAAATTCGACAAGAACACTTGAATCTTCCTGACTCCTGAATCTAGTGACGAAATGATAGGTCTTCCACGCAAGGTCCCCTATTTGTGGTCCTTTGGTAATACGTAAGGCACACTTGGAAGAGGCTCACTGCATTTGCACCTTAAAATATGTTTCCAAGCTGGTATTGTGGCACTGAAGTGAGTTCCACTAGCGACTGACTGATGTCCTACTTCGGCATTTGCTTATTCTCACTCTGTTCATAAACTCACATCTGTTATCTGTCCGTGCATTCATTCTGTTTACCCTTGATGAAAATTACCGAAATGTTGGGCATCACAAAAAAGTTTCTTTTGATTCCTGAGAAAGCCGGTGGCAAATGTAAATATTATAAATTACACCAGGAATGGCCTCACTACAACTAATGTATACTAGTTGTTGATAGTTGATCTAAATCATCTTATGATATCTGATGAAACATCATATATCACAAGAAAAGTGCTTGATGTTGAGTGAATCATAGATTCTAAGTCTCAAGATAATATTCTCTTGATCTGTGTCGAAAATGCTTACACCAACATACTTGCATTGCCAACAACATTGCAGGGTACAAATCCTACAATGTTCTTGCAAATGCAAAATTGTTCTAAACTACCACTTCCTCAAAGCAAGTATAAGCAAAAAGAAAGAAATACAGTAGAATTCGCATATATCGGCGCCTCAAGGGACAGACGAAAACCGCCGATATATGCGAACTCCCTGAATTTTGAAGTTTTGTGAAATCTACACGAGCTCTGAGATCATGCCATGCATCATACAATGCATATACGTGTATTGACTCATGAATTATTGCGTTGCTGTACTTAAATACATATATTGACTTGTTGTCCAACATGTACAGTACATAGTAAGAAAAACAGCCACAAAAGTTGGAAGTTAAAATATATTCTCCCTAAAATACATTCTCCATAAGGGAGAATATATTTTAACTTCCAATTTTTGTGGCTGTTTTTCTTACTATACATTATAAGAGTGAAATTACTCGATTTTGCTTCAATGTACAGTACATGCACATGTAATTGTGTCTATGTATTCAATAGATATCCAAAAATTGTGCCTTTCTGAACAATGCAATCATCACGTCGAATTAGAGACTAATTATGTGAGAATTATCAGTGAGATACAGTGGCAAGCCTACTTATCTTTCTTCGGCTGCTAGATTCTACAATTTTGATCAAACCCCAAACATGATCGAGATGAATTGTAGAAGATCCAAATTTTCACATGCCACTAGAATAGCTAGAATCGGATAGTCCTAACAGAATCTACAGCCATCCGCGTCCACATATACTGTCATTCTAGTGACTCTTCTAGGCAAAACACATCGCGTGAGGATTTCCAGGAAATCCGCCGTTATAAGCGAATTTTTTCTGTCAGGGACAGCGAAAATGCGCCGATAAAGGCGAATCGCCGATATAAGCGAACTCGATTATATGGAAAAGATAGGAAATTATGCCGGGACAAAAAAACCGCCGATATAGCCGAAGCCGATATATGCGAATTCTACTGTATAAAAAGATGCAATATAGGAAACCAAAGCTGAAAATCGGGTCTAAGACTTGGACCCAGACACCCACCCCAGGCCCAAGTTGAAGTCAAATGATGAAGAAAGGATCATCGCACGAAGTAGCTCGTCATATGCAAGTACAGCAATTTGATATGGACCATGTAGTTTAGGCCTATGACCTTGGTAAAGAAACAAGAGATCATATACATGATATACTATATGATATACATATTATGATATACCGGTACATGTATTTTCGGGCATCTACATTGTACTGGTATGCGAGAATCATCGTAATGGTAGGCCCACAATTTGGTGACTAAATAATGTAGTTTCGTAATATTTTTGTATATGAGACTTCATGACTAATTTTCATCATGAAATTTTGAAATAATATATAATGATATAAACTTATATGTGCATTAAGCTTAACTAATTGTGCAATATCTATGCATTGATAGTATATATTCTAGCGTTTTAGAATACTTTTCCAGCAAAAAAGCGTAGCAAAAACTCCTCAAGCAGTTCAAAGTCGTCGATGCAATAGTTGAGTAAAACTCGCAAATGGACAGATCTTCGGCGTCCACCGCCTTCGTTGGTCGATCTTATAACAGCGGTACAAAAGAGTCAATCAGTGTGAAGATATATGAAGTGTGAGCGATATTAAGAATTGTGATGTCTGCATGGATCCATGTCTAATTAGGGAAGTCAGATTGTAGTGGGGCAGCTAAGATTTCCTGTAATTATTATAGGTTTCAAGTGAGTGACTGCCTTAGCTTCTGTTGTTGTCGTCTCGTGTGTTGAACAGTTTGCTAATGAGGTGTTGATCTGAGGCACTGGTGATGTTTTTATTCTCGAAGGCTCTTCTATGTTCTTGATACCTCGTTTTTAACAACCTAACTGTTTTCCCGAACAATTTGATTAATCCAGTTATTTGTTGTTCTACCACTTGGTAAAAACCGGTAAAAACCTGGTAAAAACCACCAGTTTTTGTCACCATTTTTCGGCTAAAACTGGCAAAAACTATTTTTCCAGCATTACTACTTACGTTTTTTGGGTACGTACAATATAGGGGATCATCGTCACTCCTTTCTTTATTGATGAACGTTCGTCGCAATAAGTTCACTTGACTTTTTCATCATTCGATAAACATTTAGGCTGTATTTTCACAATTCAAACCTATCAATATCGTATTTCAATCAAGAATATGTTCCAAGTATATATGAACAATATGAAGTAACAATATGAATTATTATAGAAAATATTGTTATAAAGCTGTTGTACATTATTCTTCTAAGTGTGCACGCATTTTGTTGCTTTACGAATTTCATTCATTGTAAGATGCAACGGACGTCCATGCTGGAAGGAAATCACTTGGCTTTATATAAAAGATCGAAAACAGGCATTCCATGAAGCTAGAAGGGTAGGAAAATGTAGAAATCTGGCCTCGGATTTCTACGTTTAACCTCCCTGCTGATCTCATAGAATAACATGTCTTCTAAATCTGTGGCAAATGTCCCATATCCATTGTGATTACGCGAATATTACTATGAAATTTATCATGCACTCCAAGAAGGACTAGATTAAAAATTTTGCCCTTCAACATTTTTCATGTCATGGTCATTTACCCTCACATATTTAGAGGATAAGGTTATGTTAAATGAATTTAAAACCGAAAGTAAAGTTTTGATTTGAGGACAAAATATGGAAATTTCAAGAACTTTAAACAAGCTGGTATATCACAATAATGTCAAAATTGTTTTTCGCTCTCAGATTCTATCAACAAGATCAATTTTACAGCTTACTGGACATGTTCTTTTGTTGAGATTATAACTGAAGCTGTTCAGGCATACACTACACCTCACTTAATCAAGATTGATTGCTGGTGCGAATCATGTTATTCAATTAGTATTTGTTCTTACAAATCATGATTTCCTGCTACAGTCACAAACATCAGTACATTTAGTACATTTCTAAAAAAAAGTAGAAATGCATTCTATGTGATTTGTTTGCACATTGCTTGATTTGGGAGGTGAGATTTTCCGGTGCAGAGACTTTTTGATAGAGTGTTTTCTCTGCGTTCATGAGACCTTGGTTCGAATCTAGATCTGATGAAACCTAAGCGACTATTAAAATACACTCTACATTCTTGCTGAACACTCAACACAGAAGAATGACAGTGGGATTATTGAAGCTCGTCCACATGAAGAAAGCGGTTTGCTTAATTTAGTTCTAAGTATAAGCCAGTTATATTCACATATTTATCTTCATTTTTTCATTCATTTGTTGATAATTCTGCGAGTATCTAACATGATGTATCTGTTACATGAACCAAAGAGCCAAAATGGTGCTGAAGTCTACATTTGTTCTTAAATCACTAGAAAAGAGCAGAGCAATCGTAAAGTTAGACAACATCGTTTGTCGTTCGTTATAAAACATATCATGTGGTTCCATCACAGAGTGAATGTCATGTTTTGGAAGATAAGAGTTGCAAACTGCAAACCCGCATGCACCGTAATACTTAAACCTCAACTTGCTGTCGATCATTTCGTGAAGAAATAGACTGATTTTTCGGAATTTTTGTTTTTAGCCGGTTTTTTACCTGGTTTTTACCACTTGGTGGCGAAAACCAGCTTTGGACGGCAAAAAGTCAACCCTGCTTACAACAGCACAAAAGCCTTTGTAAGTTTTGCACATATGTCAGCTCCACATTTTCTTCGATTTAATAATTCGAGATTCCATCACGATAAGCACACCAGCGATTATCGATAAGATCGATCACTACTGGTGTTATCCAAGGCTTAGTATTTGGAGAAAGTTTGACTAAAATCGATCTGCGCTCCGGATGTAGTTTTGAATTAAACACAAAATCGTCTTATATCACAATATCCCTCGCTCAAATATAAAGGACGGTACTGTATTCATATATCGCTTATTTAGGATTGGACTGCTTCACTAAAAGCATCGAAGTTAATTTTTTAAAGTGTCTATTTTTTGTACACTGTGCGCAATTGACATGATACGAAATATTTATATAAAATGAGGAATTACACAAAACATAAATATAAAAAATGGAAAGCACATCTCAATAATCGATGTTACAAGACTATCTGTAAAGGAGTCTTTTTACGACTAATATAATGGTTGAGTATAAGACTTTATATAGTCTTTATATGACCAATGCACAAGACGAAGTACATACAGAGCTTCTGTTAAAGCAATTTACTCTGACAAGCTTCGAAAGAAATTCACATGAAGATTTCGTTGTCGAATGCTTCAATAAAGATTTCGATAACTGTATATAAACTTCGACAAGCCTGGCAGGAAATCGGTGTAGGATTCGATATGAAAGAACAAACAAGCTATCAAGAGTTGACGGAGTTGTAGCAATGGGAATCAGAAGTCCATAATTCGGAAATTCCTTTCTTAATGGATTTTTTGAAATTTTCTCTAGAATTTCATCTTTATAAGGCTTGGAATAGATATTCTTGTACTTGTTTTAGGTTTTTTTCGTTTGTGTATTAGCATTTTTGACTAAATTGTGAAGGTGTGTTGCATTCTGAATTTTCTGAAGAAAGTATTGAACACTTTAACATTTCGAAATATGGATTTATGCATGTATCTGTGCTTCAGAAAAGTATGCCGCATGTGATTCAAGCAACTCGTACCCAACGTGCTTTATCTTCTTCTCGAAGCTTTTCTCCTTCACGAAGGTCACATGCACATCACAATGTACATAATGAATATGGAAATGGTTTTATTTAATTTTCGCTTGAAACTCTTCTGCCTGACATCATGGGTGCGGTCATGACATGACGGAATTTTTGGAAAAGCTTGATGTACCTTAAAGTCATTGACAACTTGCACGCAATAGAGAAACAGTACAAATATTCACTTTATTCTTTTTTTAAAATTCAATTGAGACAATAAATTTGAAACTTTAACAAATTGATGAAATTCTCTTAAATGACTAGGAAATATGTCTTTCATCGTGTCTACAATGAAAAAGAATTTTTCATTAAGCAACAACAGAACTTTTCATTGTTGTTAACATAACTTGCATTTCTAATTTTCGGAATATCCCCTACATCTGTCTCATTATTGCATTTTCGGACGAATCTAAGGATCCAATAAATTTCACAAAAACATTCCAGAAATTCCGGACAGACCTTATCCGCCTGACATCATACAGCCTAGAACTTGATATTCCGATGGTCTACATCATTAATAGGCCTACCCTATATTCTGTCTACGTCATCCATCAAATGCGTCATGAAATGATTTCAATTGGCGAAGGAAATTCACTTTGAACGTATGGTTGAGGAATACTGAAATTTTATTGTTTATCTCCTTCGCTTCTGAAAATGCATCCTTCAAGAAGTTGATGGTTTTAATAACTTTTATGAGATGCTGTCGTATTTGTATTTTCGAAGTACTTAAATAATATTTTAAGCACTTGTACGTCAGAAATTCTGAAATAGCGTATTTGCTTCACCATGAAAAATTTATTTGTCCCAAGGCTGGTTAGTTTATCTAAGTTGTCAGCAGAGCATGCTTTCCTCTCATGTTACAAACCGTGTTTAGTCAATTGTCGGTATGAATCTCAGACGCACTATGCATTCGGACATGACTCGGACAAGATAGTTTTTTACCAGACACGGAAATTCCGAAGGTCATAGCGACAACATTGAACTTGCATTGGGAGAAACTTACCAGAGGTTCCAGCTCATTCTTATTGACTAAATCGAATTCAGTAACGAAGAAGTAGAAATGTTTGTAGCAGTTGTTAAGATGGCCTTCCTGCAAGATCGAATATTATCTGCATGCAGGAAATAATGTGGAAATGATGGTCATCTGACACCTACCGACCCGACAGCCACAATCTCATCGTAATGATGAAGGTAGACGTGCACAAATACACGATACAGCCGTGACAAGATCTTCCGACACACTGATTGATAATTCTTCGCATCTGTAAAGCAAGTAGATGTGTAAACAACCAATTCATGACATCTTATCACTTCACAACTCTTAACGAAATATTAAGAGCAAAATATTCAGGCAGAAAATCAATAGTCAACCTTGTAAATCACTTTTCTTCTCAAAGAAACATTTTTGTTTCTTCATTTAAATATCTTTGTAATGAACGTGACATGACTCATTCTCTTCATAGAATCAGAAAACATCAGTAGAGATTGATAACAACAGATTATATCATTGACCTTGATTCTTTACCTTCATGAAAATTGAAACAGACCTGCTGTCATAGGAACCAATAATTTTCCTTACCACTTATTCGAAGGGGAGAAATCGTGCAATAAAAAACTTCTGAAAAGTTTTTTCCACCACTCTTTTAGTGGTGGTGGTGGTGGTGTCAACCCCCCCTACCTGCTATTGGGAGGGGGTTCAGTGGGCCGTCCGGCGTCGGGCGGGCCCCCAGCGAGGATGAGGTCCGCACACCTGACGGGAGAAGCCCAGGTGTCCAACAGAGTGAGCGTTGTGTGCAAGTGTGTGCAAGAGAAGAGATGTTTTGCGTAGTGTTGCTGTAATTTACAGCGGGGACAGAGAGGAAAAGAATGGACAGTGGGGTCAATACTTTGCAATTATTATTTTAAGAGGGGAGATTTGCTTGTTCAAAGTTGTGCTTGCGTTCTGCGTGTGCGTCTGTCGAGCGTTTGTTCTAATTTCTGGACTGTTGGGGGATTGAGCTAATGATTTCTTTCTTGCTTGTCTATGTGCTAGATATTTGCCGACGTGGTGCGTGTGTGTTTTTTAGAGGAGTTGCTTTGTTGTCGCGTTGGATGACTGTGTGTGAGGGGTGAGGAGTACTTTCCTGAGGGGAAACTGGTGGACTTTTATTGTCTGAGAGGTGATGGTTGTTGCGTGAGGAGTGATCATGTGTGTAGACATAACACCTTCTGAACTTTTGCTCTAGGCCCGGATGCTGCTACTGTCAGACAACCCTGAGTGAGCTTTTTAATTCAATTGGAGACATGTTGGCTTTGTAGGCCCTACACCTGGAAGTCATAACATTACTTTGCCATGAAAGGCGAAAGCATCATGCACCTAAGACTGCGAATTTCAGGGACAGTGAAAATATGTGAAACCAGTCTAATGGACCTATTCAACTTTGAACGAATGACTTTGCATCAAACTTTAAAAACAAGCACACAGTTGGCCAAAATGCAACTTTCTAACAATGTACTGCAGATAAAATTTGAACAATAACTTCCATTTGATCCATAAATATTATCAGTAAATAAATTGTTAATGATTCTCTGCTTTTGCTCCAAGTATTTGATTGACATCTTCTTTAAAATGAATAGCGACTTCTGTTTTCATCTAAGACGTTCTTTAAAACATTAATCCACTATTAAATTAATCTGTATTTATGCAAGCATGAAATCCTGTTGGCCTCGTTCTGAAAACAAATTTCATAACACGTGGCGTTAGAATAAAATATCATGATAATAAACCGCTTGTTGATAATACATAAGAAACACGCGTTGGAAATGCAAAAATTATGTATGAACTTCATATTATGAAGACTAATCATCACATAACTTCCTAGAGAACGAATGCGAAGTGACTTTGATGTAGAAAGTAGCTGATTGGAAACTGCCTAGATAAATAGTTGCAAGCTGACAGAATTAAGATGAACATTAACACTCAACCATTCAAAATTAAGTCTACCACAGTTAAAATGTCTAGAACAAAAGATGCAAATTAATGAAAAAGCTAAATTAAAAGTGAGATTTCAATCGGTAAAAAGTCGGTAAAAGCCTTTCTGTTATAGGATGCTTTTTCTTGATGATGGTAATGAAGGATTGACATCATCTTTAGAAAGCGGTTAATTTTTTAACTCTTTGCCTGTTTACGTGAGCGTGACTACAGCTTCAGTGTTTGATATCCGAAATCAACTTCTCAACCATTAATTGAATACCCTATAGTATGTTGAGTGCGGCTCATCTTACCAAAACCATTCAGAGAGACTACTATCACAGCACGCACTATCACTACGCACTATCACTGACTGCTACCAATAAAAGACCTGTAGATGCGGACGATAGGCAACAGCTAGATCAACGTCAAGCACATGAATGGTAGCCTACCAGATGGATTGCCTAGGACAGTGGTGGGCAACACTTGGCCCGCCGGCGGATATTGACATGGCCCACCACTGTTTCTCCTATCTGAAGAGGCACGCTGACATTATTTGAATCGGTTGTGAGGAAATGGCCCTTTCCAAGTTTGACCTTTGAAAGGTGCTAATTTGCTTCGAGGCTGCTTTGATAGCAGCCGCATGTGTAACCTCGGAGTGTGACCAACAATTTTCCTAATTTTAAAAGTTCATAGATATGTTAACTTTGTAGATATCTAATACCAAAAAAAGTCGTGACTGAAAAGTCAAATTTACAGCATTTTAACATATTCTATCATCTGCTGAAAGCATAGAAGTGGATAATAGTACACTAGAATGGAAGTTTGATATCCAGCCTATATACAATGATGGCACATGGAAAAATCTATGGTTTGTTGATCAGATTCGATCTAAAAAATTGTATCATAGTGAAACTATCTGTCAAATTTCATGTGGAAGTTGTTGACACCTAATTACAGGATTTTCATGAAGAGAATTGCAAGTGAGAAGGCGGCATTGTTTCATGTGAAATAGCCTCCTATTCCATGGATTAATACAGTGTGTCTATTTGTAGCAGTTACTGACAACAATTTTTCAATATTGGAATGAGAATTAAAAATTGGTTCACAAAGTCATAATTGAAAGTGGTCGGTACGTGTACTGGTTGTAAGAACATCTGAAGAATTCACCGATAGAAAGTCTAATTATTGGATAATTTCTTCTTCAAGCGGCTAAGAAACCTGGCGCTTTTCTGGAATATACACGTTGAAAGTTTCTTTACCGACAATCATTTCTCAAATAAATGAAATGTCGCTGGAACTTTTAAATTAATCATTGAATGACACATGTGATATTTTGGAAGCTGATATTCGAATGCATGTAGAGATTTTGAAAATTATTCAAATTTAGTGAACAGGGGAACCCTTCTAAAGTAAAATGAATACTCTAAGATTTCTTGGCCTCTGATTCCAAGCTGGAGTTATGCATGTTCTGTAAATCGACATTTCAAAATGATGAACGTACAGAACGTTTAAAAGGATTTCCTTTTTAGTCATCCTGTCGGCGCAGCATTTTGTAAATTCACTATTGCTTTTGTACACATGATCTTTGGACAAGGAGCAACAATCCAGATTACAAATTGGATTGATAAATATGAATGCCAACCAGAAAAAATGGAAACTAGCTCGTACAATTTGCATTTTGCCCCAACTAAGTTCCCCCGGCGTGTGCCATAATTTTCATGCAATTTCTATTCTAGGACTTTCTATGGTATTGTTAATTTCTATCGCTGAAAGTGTGAGCGCAACCACTGTGCTATGCATAACAAACTGCAAAAATAAAAGCATGATAAATAAAAGAAAGAAAGTGAATCAAGCTTAAATAATGTAAAAAGTGTGAAGAGGAAAATTTTGAAGAAATGATGTAGTAGAGATATCAGTAGATATAGTAGATGAGTAGAGAATATTAATTTACTGCTTATTAAATCTACCACGAGAGAAGAGTCTCATGAGCGCTGGTCAATGTGACCAATTCTTCTCAGAATTCCAATACTGCCATTGTCCCATCTTGCACATTCGACAAGGTGATTGATCAATGATGGTTTCTTCTTGAGCGTTGCAATCAGTGAGGCTGGGGTCGCCTGTCTTGCCGATTCGATACTGATGGCTGCGGACTAGAGCCTTCTGTGATCTCATTTGAGCACGACATGTGCGTTTATATCTGGTAAGCTCCCTTTCTTATCAATTTTCCGATTTTCATTGCGAATACCTGCTCTCTTTGATATCGTCCTCTTTCATTTTCCTCTTTGTGCGGTTTTGACCACCTCCTGAGTAATCGGTTCGTCGCTTTTGGTTAAGTTTTGTTGTCGTCTTTGTCAGAACATTTGCTTCTTCATTGCCATAGAGCCCGAGATGTCCGGGTATCCACAGTATTATACTGTTATTTCTCCGTTCGATCACTTTAACTAGGCTCGCTCAGATGTGATGTTCAGGGCCATCTTTTTCTGCTAGGTGACCTTCCACGATTTGCTGTACTGTCCCCTGTTTTTCCAACATGAATGCCAAACTTTTACCATGGATATTCACATTGAATAAATTTGTGGTTTCCTGAAGGGCTTTCATTTCTGCTCTATAACCACTGCAGCAATGGTCAGCAGGATGCTTGGATTGTATGTCTGGCTTTCATCTTTGTCTAATTGCTATTCCACCCCTCCGTTGGTAACTCCTTCATTGACTGATCCATCGCTACACGCAACAATTTCGAAATTTCGCATGTTACGGTTTTCGAGTTTTTTTGCGATTGCTCTCAGTTTGCTCCTGTCATCCTCATTGTTGCAGTAATTTTCCATTTTGGCGGGAATTCTGAAATTGGCTTATCCACTCTTGCCGACGACTCCATGATGCTGGTCTTCATTATCATTTCTGACTCTAGCTGGTTGTAGCCACTCTCGGTCCGCAATTTCTTTTCTGCACCTCTCCATGTTCTACTACCGATTGCTTCTTTTGTTCGTATCTTGTTCTATGACCAGTTGGTGGCTGGTGTTACCCTAATATCTAAAAATTTTCAGCTGCTTTGGTAGTTAGATCTTTACGAGTATCTACAGCTTCTAGAGTGGCTTCTGCAAAGACGCTGTCTATGCGGTTGATCTGTGTCATCCTGTTATTCAGCTCCGACTAAAGCTATTCAACCGGTTTCCGGATCAATTCAATGAAAAAGTAGGCTAAATATCATTTTCAACATTCAATGACAACTAGGTTTGTTTAGAACGGATGAAAAAAATGAAATGAAGCTCCCCCGTCTGGGGGCATGGACGGTGCTGACATTGTCAGACTTTTTAGTGCGGATGCCCTTCCTGCTGACTTCCGATGACACTTTCGGGGCTCAAGCCCTGGACCAAATGATCGCAAGGCCAAGCACTTAGCCACTGCGTCACGGAGAAAACTTTTTTTAATGACGACTAGGCTAGTTTTGAAGTTTTATGAAATACATTCTCATAAGTAGGGCCTACTAAAATAAGTACCTAAACTATTGCTCTATAAATGTATTTACTGAAATATATTTCCATCAACATTTACCAAACTTTTTCTCGTTCACTTGTGCTTTCACCCAATCCATGAGAAGTGAAATGTAAGTAGGTGCAGGTAGCTTCGTAGGCTTCTTGTATTCCTTGTTGTCGCACCAATGGTATTCGTACTTGCGTCCACCTGACATAATAGGACATGAATTCTCAGTGCAATTAACGGATATGGAGTTGTAGATACGCGTGATTCGAGTCAGGAAATCCAGAACTGAAACAGTAAATTGCATCATCACGGGTGGAGTCAAACCGACTACTACCTTTTATTAATACTCACTGTGATGAACGATCCAATCTTCCAGCGTTTTCTCCTTCGGCAATTTTACTGCTTGTTTCAAACTGAAACCAGGACGGAGTGCTGCTTCAGATTGCTTGTAGAGACTCAACCTCCCTGTGCCGTGCTCGGAGTTGGCTCGGAATGTCTGCAAAACGAAAAGTATGCTGACACCCGTCGAGAATTCCTTCTTAAGTACTACACGGTTTATAAAATCATAAACGAAATATCAGGACAATATTGAAATAAAGATTTACTTGCTTACCAGTGCAAAACTAGCAAATTGCTAATAAACAGGGTGGGCTAAAACAGGTGATCGAAAATTCCAATCAATTAGAGCAGCTACTGAGCTGACGTAAAATCTGACTACAATATTGCGGAAAAATTAGCATAATATAAAATAATTTCATACATCCAGATCCTTGAACACTATTTTAGGCGTGCACTACGTCGGATAGTACATCTTCTTTACTACATTTTTTCAATATCTTTATGCAGTCTACTCCGGACAAGCCGGTCTGTTTGGGAGCTGGAAGGTTTCACTTTTCCCGCTTCAGCGGAGTGACAGTTTTCGAGCAATATTAATGTTTTAAAAGTAGGCCTCTTAGATATGTTTTCTGACCTTTCTACCACTTCTGCAATATAAAAATTTCCGCTTATCAAGAGTGCACGTATGATAGGCTACAAAATAATTCCATGAATATTAACAATATTTATGACCTCCCTCTGATCATACTGGCGTCATTTTACGCAGATGTTGCTCTATGATGAGAAAGCGCTTGTTGGCTACGTGTGCATCGAAGCGGACATGTACGAAATGCCATCCTTTGCACTTGATAGCACCAAAGACCTTCCGACACATTCAACATCACGTGCTGCTATTCTTGGAGCTCACTTTGATCGCAGATGTCATCCGCTGCTTACTCTTGACACAATTGAAAATGTGCGTCCGACTAAAAACAGCTGAGAATTTTGCGGCTGCAGCTGAGTTTACACAACTTGGGACCATCTACGTGGCCAACTTCAGATCACCAATCAAATTCAACTGTGGACTGAACACCTGGTGGCAACCAATTCTTCGAAGAGACTCAGCAGGCGTCGAACTGTAATGCCCTTCAGCGACACGAGGCTGAAACAACATGCAGCGTCCGATATAGAACTCTTGGGTACCTACCTGGGAGACATGTGTTGAAGACTCATGCAATGTCGATTTATGCAAGTGAACGCGTAGCCATACACTGTACCACGCATGTCAAGCTTCCATCTGCAGACATCACAGCTCGGAACAGTTTGGGCCGACAAAATTGCTTGAGGTATTAACTTCTAGTTCCATCAATCCACACATCTAGTGAACTACATGCTGTTTTGTGTATTCTGTTGCTACCAACCTGACTGCCCATCGGTTGGTGTAAATGGCTCAAGTTACTTTTTAGACGACAAAAGCTCTATCGCTAGACGCCATCAAAGCTGCCCCTCTCTACAGGCACTCTAAAAAGCACGCTATAATTCCGCTAGCTCTTTTACTCACTTGTCAGACTATGCAAATCCTGATTGAAATGCAGAAGTTTGTCTTGTGCACAACATGAATTCCTTTTAGAATAATAACATACTTCAGGTCACCTAAATCGATACAATTAGTAAATCACATGCATGTGGAATGATTTGTCGGAATCAGAGGAATCCAATATAGGTTTAGTCTCGAATAAGAAGGATCAAGTTACGGCATTCACACGGCCATTCACGAGATAGATTTTCAGTGTAGTATGTCACATGTATCCGACAATACTGAATACGGATTTAGGCCACATTATTAAAGAACTTTGTAGAAGCATCGAAAGTGTGGAATAAAGTCATTTCAGGCAAAAAACGAGTCAACTCGGCATTATTGAAATTATAACACCAATACAGCCCGAGTGTGCTTGTTTTGCGTGTGCAGTAGAAAATAGAAAAATATAGGCCATCTGTCAGAGAATAATTGTCAGCAAGTGTTGTGAGTTAACTCGGGCTGCACTGCTGAATGTGGAGTCAGTGAAATGTACCCGTCCAGTGGCGAGTCAGCCCAGGCTCAGTTTCTTGATGCATTCCATTGTTGCCGTCACCATTGAGCTGCTGATAATGCTCTCAAGATTTGGAAATGCTGACAGAGGCATATTTCAAATTTTATCGATGTTACAGGACTAATAAGCCTGGGCTACATTGAGTGCACTGCATGCCCATCCATCGGGGTTTCCAAACCTTTCTATTGCAAATTAGTGGATTAGTTATGGAATTTGAATCCGATCATAATCCGGCAATTAATGCATTTTGCAGAACACAATGTTTCAAGGGACGAGGTCGTACATGAAGCTTGCATCGAACTGTGTATCTGTTGACAACTTCAATGCTGCAAGACTCCCCATCGGCGGTTCCGCCGACTAAGATTGGAGCAAAGGGCAGTCAATCTCCTCCATCTGACTCTCCGAGGCTTCGTCCTGCGCTTCTGTCCACTGGATTCTCATGATACGTAGATCATTCTTGAAGGTGCTGCGCCAGCTGATGCGTGGTCGTCCTCTCCTTCGCCTTCCACCAACGGGGTCCAGTTTAAGGCTGCATAAGCATAGCGAGAGTTTGTCATACGCAGTATGTGACAAGCAAGGCGCAGTTACCTTTCCGCAACAATATCGCTCAATGGTCTGTTTTTGGCACGTCTCAGCACACTTTCTTTAGTTACATGGTCTCTCCAAGATATTCTCATGATTATTCTAAGGCACCGTTGATGGAAAACATTCAGTTGGTCTGTTCCTATTTCCGAAGGGTTGATTAAAATTAAAATGGTGAGCAAATGTAAGAAATCAAATGAATGTCGTCACTTCTGGGGATATCAATATGGGTAGCTTCTTGTGAACTGAGTTACATTCGTAATTCGTATTTGAACATGTTGCACATGTATATACCAGAACACATGTATTTCACGATTGTTTGCTACTTTGTGAAGTGAGATGAAAACTAAGACTATGAACTTATGCAATGTAGTAGGATGAGTGAGTGAGTGGTACATTGAGTACGATTTTTGATCGAGTTTATTTATAGCAGTAAGTGACTTCAAAGTGAGCAACCTTCAAAAAGATAAAACAAATTTGCGTAAGATCCGTTTTACTCTTGAAATCCGATATATCCGAACGATTTTTTTCGGACATACGGCAAATCCGGTTCCGGTCAGATCCAAATCCGATGCACTCCCAACCACCCCGAAAAAATAGGCCCTATGGCAAATAAGTCAATAGAAAAATGTCTAGACTTGAACAATATAATCAAGAAATTGCTTAGGCGCCGTAGACGCTGCTTTTCGTCCTACAAGATCTCGTCACTGCAGCTTGGAACAAGTGGAATAGCTGAACTTATGAAGTACTGCACAACAGATTTATTTGAGCTTAGTTATCCAGGCTTTGCAATGAGGTTGACAAACGTATATTATAACAAATTGTCAGTTCGCTAGTGCATGAGATTGGAATTTCCTCAAACTTGAAATATTTAGGTGCTCGTACCTTGACAGTTGTAGACGCCGAGTTTCGCCATGCAACAACTCATCAGTACGGCCGGAATTGTACAAGCTAGATCATGACATCCACAATGGTCGTTGAAGCTGGCGGACAGTACAACAGTATGCCCCGCTTTTACTTATCATGGATTAGACTAACGGCTCATAATTCTACCTGCACGACAACGCCAGGATAAACTAGCGCAAAGCAGATTGTTGCAGTCATTCAACCTGTTCAGCCATTCTACATGTCCTAAGCTAGTATTTGTCATTTCGAGCCGTAATGATGAGTCCTTAACTTGTATGGCGAAACTACAGCTCGAAGTTTTCGAAGGCACATGACCTAGATCAAGGAAGTCCGACAAGAAAGCAGGTTGAGAAACACTAACATAGGTGTTATGATTTCCTGAAACTCTCTTGTTGCAATCCCTGGTCGAAGTATCTACTACAGGACCTCTACGAGGAAGCACTTTTAGAGGGCGATCTTGGAGTATAGCAAATCATAAGGCGGAAAACTTGTAACTAATCTGCACATCAAGTTAATTTGCTCACTAATGGGGTATTTAACTAAGATGAAAAGTATTATAAATCATTGAATGATTCTGAAAATATTCTAAGAAATCATTGTTATAAATCAGTGTTAATCATTTTTATACTGATATTTTCCAATGTATGCGCAGAATGTCGAAGACTTTCTCATTTTTTTGCGCATTTGAGCAGAATCACATTATCATATTAGTGTGGTAACCCTGCTCCTAATGCACCTGATTTAGTGCCAAATGTTGCTGATTTGCAAGAGACATATTTTCGCAGTCATGTTGGCTATAGGCCCCTATGTTTAGTAAGAAGGCTGAACGACACTCAAAATATTGGATACATGTATCAACTGCGTTAACATCATTGTTTTACATAAAATCAACTTTCCCAATATTTTGATAGCGATTTAATCAAGTAAATTCAGAATTTGCAGAAGAGGTCGACTGAAGCCGTCTTCACGTCTCTGACGGTTTGAAAAAGTTCAGGCCTCTGAGATTCTGAACGTCTCAAGGTCATACTCTATTATATGAGTGATCGTGTGAAACAAATAAGCGAAGTAGGTCTGCAGTAGATACAGATGCCTTTTCCTGAGTGCAAATGGCAAGTATTTACTGTAATAGCGATGGTTGAAAGCGGGTCATTTGCGTGTCATGCGAGTCAAGAAAAGTAATCCTGAATATAAATTATCACATGGGGATGATGGAAACGTCTACCTCTTGCCTTTAATCTTTGATTGACTACTCTAGAAGATTGCTGAAAACCACGTTCTCAATTTCGAAATAGAAAAAATGGAATTTTCAACCTACGCTATTATGACAAGCTATCTGATGCGATGGACGAACGCTTTTCAATTAGTAGTCGAGGTGTAGCGTACAATGTTATGCCAAAGCTTTAGATTCGAACTCGCTCCATGCAGCACTTCTTGTTTTCTCCCGGAATAGCTATCAAATTTGATTGAGGAGTAGTCACGTAAATGAAATAAGACGACAAGTTCCATGACATGTTTAATGATGGCATCAATTGAAGTCGGTTGCGCAAGTGTGACTATCATTTTCAAAATCGTTTTCCTGCTTTAAAAATTGAAGAATCAAAATCAGTGACACAAAATTATTAGGCACCAAAATGAATCACTTTCGCATGCCAGTTAAGTTAGTCAAGATGGCCACACTTAGAAAAAGAAACTTTTCATCTGGAAATCTTCTCATTATCTGGAGCTTTGACTAGATGTATTGGACTGCGAGTTTTAGAAACATCATATTGCGTGACATCCTGTATCGATCATCACTTATTTTTACAAGTGTCTCAGTTATTGAAGCTCATATTCGACATGAAATTCTTTATGAAACGTGGTCTTGCTTATAGAAAATGACATGTGGAATATTTTAACTAAGCAGACTCATGATCGCTTTTAAAATTAAAAGTGAAGTATAAGCTCCAGTCATCAAGATTAATGACTATCACTAGAATAACAAACCGAATGATCTGTTGTCGTACGTATATCTATGATAATCGATAAATCGAGACATTGTGATGAGTGACCTTGTGGCCAATGATCATAGAGCAGTCAATAATTCAGGGTTCTTTGGTTTCGATCACAAGCGGCTTATTACTCGCAGAGCACACAAGCGTAACCACAGAAGCGAAAACTGGTGTTATAGGACTTTGCAAGGATTGCGAAGTTATATTCAACACAATAGCCATATATGATTGTATTTTGTAACATATATGGTTGGAATCCATATACTCTGTTCAATTTGCACATGCAAGTCGATCACAAATTCTCTCAAATAGAATCATAATTACCATCGCTGCTCATGTCATGAAATTCTATATTCCGACAGGAAACAATCACTGTTTAGATAGGGTTTCCTGATCAGCTGCACGTTTTTATGAATGAAACAAGAGGTATAAGATTTACCAAAATTCAAACAAATTACTGGGCTTTAAAAATTTGCTCACAAATCTTGAAACTGCTGAAGCATGACTTCTGCCTGTATTATAGAAAAAAAATTTATTTTCTTAATTGAAACAGACTCAATGACATCCGCAAGATTCATCTGCAGAATATTTAAATTAGACATTGGATTATGTTCATTTAGTCTAGACCGCACATATTCAATCCCTAATGAATTATAAGATGATGATCACAGGCCACAAATGCTTTCTACATATCCATGCTGTCATATTCTTTTTTATTAATAGAACACGTTGAGTATGTGGATACGCCCGATTAACCAAAATCTATGGCACTCCTATAGGAAACGTCCTACGGAATTATTGTAATTTTCCTATAGCGGGTAGTGCTATTGCTATGGAACTCCATTCTATGGCACTGTGGAAAGTTTTGTCCCATTGAATTTTGGGAACTTTCATCCTATTGCCTCTGGACTAATTTGTCCCATAGACTTGTGGGAAATCCTGTCCTAACGAATTTCGGAAATCCTGTCGTATCGATCTTCTGGAAATCCTGTCCCATAGAATTTTGGGAAATTCAGCGTTCATGGCAGCTCCTATTGCTACAGCGTGTCTAACCCTCTCCGCGACATACTGACGCTTTATGTGATCATGATTGTAAATAATAATCAGTTTAGTTTAGCAATTGTGATAATGTCAATATAAAGACAAAAACATGCATGAGGTATTTGCACTTTCGATCCCCTTGACATGTCGGTGAAAGTCTGACCCAGATTTCAAAAAAAATTGTTTGAGAATCAATCACACTATGGAGCATTATTTTTTTTACTAATTTCATGATCATTCACAAAACGCCATTGATTCAAAAAACAGCTATGATTTTTAATATTTTCTCTTTTTAGTCTTTTGAACACTTGCTTCGATGAAAAGTTTCTCAGAAATCGTTCTCCATATTTCTTTCTCTTCCATTGGGAAATGTAGTTGAAGTTGATCTACTGCAACAAACGGGAAATAAATGATAAATATGTGATAAGTGATCAGTTGATGATAGAACATACAGACGTTCTGCATATAGGCAGATAAACTTCATTTAAGTGAAAAATGATGCAAAACATTGCAATTGAAGAATATTCGACAATTGCTATGTTTCTTGTACTGGAGATTTATATTTATATAGGATTATAGCATAATAAAGCAATTGCGCCCCGCTGTGATCTTGCAGATGAAAAATACGCCAGAAGTTTCATTTTGCTTGCTTATTGTCACAACCGCGTTTCGTCTGCTCTCAGTAGGTGTGACTCGCAGAATGAATCAAACTGATTGAAACATGATTCCTGCTAGAATATCGATCAAACAATGGTCCTTTCTTTTTATTCAAGTTGTCAATGCACTACTTCTCATATTAGTAATTTTTCTGTATATGTACTTTTTAGCTACTACTTATTCATTTCGTGATTGCTTGTCCAGTGACTGTCCATTGCTTGATCGATATTCTAGCAGGAATCATGTTTCAATCAGTTTGATTCATTCTGCGTGTCACACCTACTGAGAGAAGACGAAACGCGCTTTTGACAATAAGTAAGTAGAATGAACTTTGTGGAACATTATATTGGTTTCCAAAGTTATTGTCTTTTCTAACTTTTTGTAAGCATCTGGCTCGCGTGGGCCGTAAGGCAAAAGCGATTGGTCTGCAGTTCTGGCTCGGTGGGCGGAAGAGTCTCAAAACGGTGTCGAGGGCAGGTCTCTCTCTATGTGCTCGTGCGCCTATGTTCTGCCGTTTTCCGCGGTCCACATTTATAGACGGATCTCGAGCGAGACTACGGTAAAGATGTACAATGTCGTCTACTATTCGTCCCGCCGAGGCATCACGTAGGACATAGGGCGGAAATGAAAGGACAAAGAACGGGTACCCTACGCATTAGAACGGACTTCACAGGAACTCTAGGCCGGACATTATTTGTCCGCATTAAAATATATGACGGACAGTTTTGACGGATATGATGAATGCCGGATTCTGAACAGACTGACCACAGATAACCAACGGACTAATTACGGATTCTGACGGACTAATTATGTCTCGGACGGACTAAATACGGATTCTAACGACTAAATACGGATTCGACGGAAATAAATACGCGATTCTAACGACTATCTAATTATGTAACTCCGACGGACTAAATGCGGATTCCAACGGACAAGTTTAAGATCGTCGACGGGTAGCGAACGGACAGATTACTTAGGATCAGCGGGTCCCTGTATGCTAGCTAACTGCGGTATCAGTTACAGATAAATTGCCGATGTTTCACTGATGTTGAACGTATTGGGCTACAAATATCTAGCGCTTCCGAAATATAGACAGGTATTATAATCGCAATTCATTAAAATACATTAAACAAAAATGGTCGTCTCACGAATCTATCCCGTCATCCCGCCGAGCAAAAAGTCATCCGGCGGAAGTCCGCTGAATGTGTTTTTGGTGTCCGTTCGCGGTCAGGTAACGGATAGTAAACGGTGGACAAATTTTGTCCGCCGAGGACATCACAAGGACATAGGGTGGAAATGAAAGGACAAAGAACGGGTAGCCTAAGGCATTAGAACGGACTTCAAAGGAACAATAGCGGACATTATTTGTCCGCATTAAAATAATCTGACGGACAGTTGACGGATATGATGAATGCGCGGATTCTGAACGGACTGACCACAGATAACCCACGGACTAATTATGGATTCTGACGGACTAATTATGGACTCGGACGGACTAAATACGGATTCTAACGGACTAATTATGGACTCTGACGGACTAAATACGGATTCCAACGGACAAGTTAAAGATCGTCGACGGGTAGCGAACGGACAGATTACTTAGGATAAGCGGGTCCTGTACGAGCTAACTACGGATCAGTTACAGATAAATTGCCGATGTTTCACTGATGTTGAACGAATTGGCTACAAATATCTAGCGCTTCCGGAAATATAGACAGATAAGTCATATTATAATCAGCAATTCAATTAAAATACATTAAACAAAGTGGTCGTCTCACGAAGCTATCCCATTTGTTTGTAAAATTTCAAGGAAAACCAACAACTTTACACGAGATATCTGTTGAGCATCAGAGACGACAAATTGAGAAATATGCATATCAACAATTACCATTCGTTAAACAAATAACAAGGGTAAAACAATAATCGACTGGTCTGGAAAGCTTCTAAACTTGCCAAAATGGGAATATGTCAACATTCATGGACAATCGCAATGTTACTGTTAGCCTATTGGTAGTCTTATTGTGCGAAGTTACAAGTTTTTCTAAGGCAGCCGTTTTACTAGTAGGTAAGAGAAGAAAATCATTTTATTTTCATACTAGACGGATTATACAAATCTTTATTTCATAATTTAAAACAGGAAAGAATTGCATATCCAATTTCAAATGTTAACCTATCAAATGAAGTATAAGCATCATCCTATAAATATGGCACACAAAAAAACTTACTTATCATTGACCTTCATACCCAAAACATACTATTGTATGATATCATATAGGCCTAATAGTGTACGTACGAATAATACGTTTTATTCAACATTGAAACAGTAACTGTCGAATGGCGTTTGAAATGATAAGTCACACAGTAATTTTTCCCTTTTGGCAACGATTACAAACTTCCAATGCATTACTGTAATGTAATGTGTGAGTGGAAATGATTGAAGTTTCGTACAGAAATACATATGATCAAATCTTATATAAAAAGAATTACTAGATTGATAAATGAACAATGGACGACAAGTTGATGTAAAACGACGAATGTGAGTATATAAAACAATAGAATGTGCCTTTATCATAACGTACCCGGTACAAGAAAACACTAGCATCACCTCAAGTGAAGAACATCTTGCATAAAATACCGACGGAAAGATTTTAAGAAGTGATCATAGATACTAATTATAACAATGTGAATGTAATTCGAATGTCTGTGAGCTACACTTCTTCGTAGAGTTCATGAACTAATATAATTTCTGAGATTCTTCTTCCTTCTGTTCATCGGAGTCAGGCATTGCCGTTTGATTTAATTGTGACACTCGTTCTTTCGACGCTTTTCGATCACACGTGACACCACTTCATCATAATTTCCGGCCAGGTTTGCACATACTCGTATTACGGATATCACAACTTGATAAAGTGTCGGAAAACATCTCTTCGAGAATTTCCACTTTGAAAACTTGTCGTCTCGGATGAAAAATTGCATCAACTCGTCCGGTGCAATGAGTCGGTAACACTTTGCGAGTAACTAACAACGGTTGAACCTGAGATGATTAGTTGATTTGTGCAGAAATTATTGCTTTCAGAACGAAGGCGTCTGATTTGTCGATTGTCGATTTGCAATCTCACACTTTCCAGCTTCACCAACTTTTCTTCCAAGGAATTGAACTGAAATTACAAGAAGTCTATTGAAATCACCTTAATCACTAAAGAGTGGATATTTTTGATAATCATTATTGCATGTGTTAGAGGGGAAATTATTACGAGAATTCGAGTAATGGTAGGTGATTTGACACAAATTTTGTGAAAACGCTGCCACTGCTTAATGAATAAAAGAAAAGTGCTGATATTACAACCACTGTGTCATCAATACCTAAAAATCCTTGACAGTTTCATTCATACATGGTTAATAGAATTTATATTTTTGTAATCATAGCAAGGTATGATTTGGCATACGAGTAGGGAGACTTGGGGACTTAAGACTTTACGGCTCTTTTAAGTTAAATTAGCTTTCATTTGACTTTATAGTAGTGATGTGAGCGATCAACCAATCGCTAATCGGTTCATTCATTATGACCCTGTTCAAATTAACTTGTTCCATGCAGTTTAAGATAAGTTAAGTCGAAAACAAGAGATACATAATGTGCAGTAAAACATTATGATAAAATATTCTATAATAATTAATATTAGCAGTAACATTGCTAATTTTTATTACAATCAATTATCTTCAATTTGGTAGTAGGCGTATTTTTATACGCATGCCACTTAATTACATTATTTCAAATGTTATGTTATCGCAGCAAGATAATGCTGTTTGTCGGTTACCCATGTTAACGGATTGACTAATTCACATCAGTTAACAGTTGAAAAAGAAATTTACGGGTCCAATCTTGACACCCGAGATTTTCACTACGCTGTTTACCATTAAAAAACACTAAAACCAAAGGCCAACATTGGTAGAAACGAATTTCATTAAAACTTACCTATACCGTAGTATAAAAAAGCCTTTCACCAGTCAGTCTAGTTGATGTGACATCGACAGAAATTTTTAGAATTATAAAATGAATTCGATGCATGAACTGACACATCGATTCAAATGTATTCACTGTCTTTACGCATGTCCTATCAAGGCTGTGTTCGAGGCGGCCTATTTGAAAAGTGCCTCCGCCTCAGACCTCAGCAATAATATAGTATAATATATACCATATACTGTAGTTATAATAATAACATGATATAAACGTAATATGATGCTATACGATAAAATTGATTTTTCGTTGTCCGTCTAGTTCTACACACTGATGATTAATCTTGCTATTCTTAGCACGGTAAGCCTACAGTAGTCTACAAATTTGGTTGGGTACTGTTGTCATAGATGTTCATCTTTGACCCCAGTACCCAACCAGATTCATGCACTCCGAATTATTGAACAGTACTATAGAAGGCTACTACTGTAGTAGTAGCCTTCTATAGTACTGTTAATAATTCGGAGTGCAATGGCAATCCATTTTTCATGAACATCATGCGTATTAGACCCTCACGTAGTCCGGTAAAGAAACATAACAAATATGACGTTCATATAAAGATCATATTATGGTCGATTTCTATGAGTTCATGTTTTCTGAACCAGCCTAGATCTACATTTCATTACTCAAAAAGTTTAATGGATCTACTTCACAGACATGGTCGGCTAGCTGTTGCCTATACAATACCCACTAATTAATGAAAATTCATTCATTAATCAAAGGCGGCGGTGATGGTGTCCAAACGCCGAAGTAACTAAAATCACAATAGCCGAATTCGCACCATTTGTTTTCATAGATTTACTTCGGTTGTTGAATAGTACAACTACTAAATACACTATAGACGACTGATGAATTACTTGTACGGTAGTAAACCAATGGAATCTATTCAACGGAGGACATGTACGGTGTCTAAACTTCATTCAGTAATTTTTTATATTGGGTGGCGTAAATTGCATCTATAACAAATGTATATCAAATAACATCAAATATATGCATCAAATAATAGGATTATATCAAATCACATCATTCATTAAAATTTCGAAAGCCGTAGGCGGCCAATTTTTTACGCCTCCGCCTCCACAGCCATATGTCCTATAGTTTGTCTATGCTGTCCTTGTATGCCATATTCGTAATTTCAACTATGTTGTAAGACTTCGATCATGTATAAGATTTCCACGATTGTCCCATACTGTGATGAAATGAAAAATTGAAATCTATTAGCAAAAGTCAATCCTTATAATTTTTCAATTCCATACGTATTGCGTAAACACAATAAAAATTCAAACGTTTAGTGGAAAATCCAGTTGTATAGTTCATGAAATAGTTAAATTATGATGACACTGTATGTACCAGTCACCATGTCAAATATAATGTGAAATCCGCCCCAAGAACTGGGAAAACTATTCAAATCGCACGAATACATAACGCGCGATTGCTACATAAGATCAAATATTATCATACAATATAGCCTAGGCCTATACAAAATTAAGAGCCCTGCTGTTTTCAATGTGAATGCAACATTCTAAAGAAACATGACTGCAAATAGAAATTAATTAGGAAATTTCCGAGCTCACCATTTTGTCAATATCGTTGATGCAGAAGACATGTATCTAGTGACAATGGCATATGGAAGTAAGTCGACGACATTGAGCTGTTTTTCGTTGTCTGCCTGTTGGGGTCTGGAATACTAATGGCCACGACTACGACTCACCAAGTTCATCACAGAAAACCAATTTTCCATTGAATGTAGTGCAAATTCAGACCTGTATTCAGGCTGACTAGAAAATTATTCATGGCATAAGATGTACAGTCAGTTAATTTAGATTGTGAGGAATAAATCGGTGTGAAATGCCATTAGACGACGTTGAATTGTTCTCCAAACTGCACCACACTGAATCCGTTATATATTAAGCATTGAACAAATCACATCCACCTTCAACGGTGAGACATTGAGATAACCAAGTCAATTTTCTCAGTCGACATTCGCCTGCAATGGTGAAAGTTGATGATCGGCTGTTCCCTGTTCCCTCTGCAAGTTGCCGGCGTTGACTGCGCTTCACGGCCTAGCCAATCACGTAAGCGAAAGGGGCGATCGATCACAAGATAGCAAAACATTGCGCTGCTTGAAAATGCTTGTCGTGTGTGAAAAAGTGCTTATGCCGCGTCAAACAGAAAATTCGCGCGCGCCATTTGCTTCAGCTGAATCACAACCAAAGGCAATTGTATAGTAGCAGAGTGACTAGTTGCCCTTGCAGACGCAAGCATATGGTTCATAGTGACATTACCGCCCGTCAAAATGAATTGGACACAACTCACAAACTATAACTTCCAAGATCGCCCGACATGCACAACACAAGGATTCGATAGAAAAGAAATTGAAATGAACGGCGATGTTCTTTACTTGTTATGCTCACTGAAATCATAGTTATAAAAATAGCAAGAAATTGCCCTGGTTATTACATGTTACGCAAAAAATAATATTCCTGTCGAAATTATGCAAGCGTTCGATTCTGGCGGCCTACGGTGTACTCTCGCACACTTCGGCAAAAGTAGAAACATAGAATGCGATCAAGCATAAAACTAAACGCTTCGATTTAATAATACTTAAAACAAGATGCCGAATTACAGATCATCGATCTTCAATTCATAGCTAGACCACAAAATATTCTGGAATGTGATCTGCATCCAGGCTTTCAGCAAACGTTCGACTTAGATGTTGCTTGATAAAATCAAAAAGAGGACTAAAAGATAAACAAATCAAGTAGCATTCGATAAGTTTAAGCAGAACAAGTATGTATATTATATCAGAATTTACACGGAAATTTCCGGACATGCGCAACCGTTTCTATTCCGTGAAGCGTCCGTAAATCATGAATTTAAAGTCCGAGAAACGGAAGCCCGACGGATTTCCGTATACTGCCGTTCTTTATCCGTAGTCTCGCGGACAAAAGTGTGAGTTAATGGAAGACCGACGGATGTCCATTTCTTACCCGTTTTGTCCGCGGACAAAGCTTGCTCGGCGGGATATAGTCTATAATAATAGGTCACATTTAAAATACCGGCACCTTCATGAAAACTAAGAAATATTCAGGAGCCATATACTTCTCTTACAATCCTCTTATTAGTATAATCCCCTCCGTCACACTTCAGTAAAAAGGTAATACACCGGAATTTTAGGTAAATAGGGCCTATCGGAAAGTAGCAGGATACAAGTACAATTGATAAGCTGCTCATAAGTTCGCAGTATACGGTGGGGCCTACATCTTGCATAACATCTAACAAAGGCGCAATGTAACGGATCGTCAAAAGTCTACGTGCTGTATCTGACGTACACGAAAATTTCTGGTACTTACTCCCTTATCTTAAAGACTTCAAGGTCAAACCGCTCGGCATCGGGGTAAATTTCGGGTCATTCTGCCCGTTTCTGATCTCACGGCATAACTGCTCGACATTTACTGCCAAACTTTACAGCTTGGTGAATAGAGGCACATGGAGACATGTGACCAAAGCTATATAAATCCGCTAAAAATCTTTAATTTTCATTACTATTTTAACGATTATTACGATTATAGAAACTAAAATACTAATCGCATGAACAGAAAATATCTTCTATTAGCTTTTCAGGTCATGTAATAATTTGTGGAAGTAAATTTGTGTCATCTACGTGTTAATTCTTATCTTCAACAAATTTCTCTTCTGCTTCAGATAGACCGCAAACATACAGGTAATCCTGGAAAATGATATTTGGAGATGCAAGATATTTCGAGTCACAACTCAAAAAACGTCCATCCTAGATTATGCATCCAAAATTCTATCACCATACATGACTTGTTAGATTTAATCTTTATTCTTCCCCTTCCAATTAGTTCAACATTACTTTACATACACGTCATGAGCCTACATGGGCCTATCCCTTCACATCCGATATGCTGTAAGTTGAGGCTTGCATGCCTCACTAAATTAATACAATGTCTCCCCACTTTCTAACAAGTTTAACAACATTACACAAATACATAGATTTATGCTTTTCGCTCATTCTAAAACATAAGGAGCGAACTGTAGGCAACATTATCAGGCCCATCAAGTGACCCATACCGGTTACCGTATTTTCGCAAAATCAAATTTCTGTCAATAATCATGTTAAAAACTTGACGTACATAAACAATAATATATCAATTTCTAATTTTTTAATTTTTTTATTTTCTCCACAATTATTCTGAAACGCTAACGTTTTGCGACAAGCGGAAATGATTTTCATAATAACATACCAAATCGCATAATATCATTCATCTCACATAACTTTTTACACCGAATGAGAACATCAGAAATACCTCAAAAATATATATTGAAATTTATTATCTCAGCGACTATGCGATTGTATGTGAAGGTGACTGCTTTTCAGGTGGCGTTTATTCGAAAAGACTCATGCATTGATATGGATAAATGTATAGATATTACAACTCATTTTACAACAAAACCATTGATCAGTTTAAATCAAAGTAGAATCTATATTGCATGATCGATATCGAATTGTATGACAATTTTCTGGCTAAAAACGTACTGCTCAAATTTGGGTTTTACCGGTTAAAATCTAAAAATATTAAGATGTTCAATCATTAGGGGGTTTGTTTGCACATTCCATATACTTTTATGTTCTTTCCCTGTTTTCGAGAAAGAAATCTCGAAACGACGTAATTTCGATGTCGCATTTTCCACTGGGAATTA